>OX411306.1:65369140-65681640 GCA_948150685.1 Rhaphigaster nebulosa | reverse complement strand
TGTTTCGGCTTTTTATTTTCAATAATGATCATTTGAAATCGACCAAGAAAAAATGTTTAACTCCCCTCCAAATTTGAGGTTTCAAGTTTCGTGATAGGTAGAATCCAAAAAACGAATTTAAAAAAATCCGTTATTATCAGAGACTACTGGGCCGATTTTTTTTTTTTTTTATTGATTTTTATTTTTAGATTTGACACCAAGTCGGAGCTATCCCAGGATGATCATAGAAACTAGAAATTACGATCTGCTATTTGGTTTCAAAGTGGCGGCCGATTAAAGGTTTCATTCGCCTAATGAATGAATTTCGTCGAATAGTTTTGGAAACTAAAACCAGATGTTTCATACTGCTTTTGCACCCACAACTTGAAAATTGTAGAAAAGCATATATGTTCATTAATTATTACTTATTACAAGCATTAATGCAATTGGTTTATTATTTCTATGATAATTTGCCACCGAAATTGCAGACGACTTCAAGAACATCTTTGGAACTCGACATTAGGATCTGCGATTTCGTTTCAAAACGGTGGCCAATTAAAGATTGTATACGTCCGCAAATATTTTTTTTTTTAATCCTTATAAGAAAGCCTTTAAACAAATATATATAAAAAAATATATATATTTTTTTTTGGGTGCATAACTGTTTGGAAATAATAAAATACAGTGTGATAATTTGAAGATTTTTTAAAATTTAGATTTAGAAAATCTTCTATAAGGATTAGATTAAAGGTCCATTTATTTGCCAGAAATCTCAGAGAAAGATCAGGAATTAGTAGGGAAGTCGTATTGTCGGCAAACGGAAAATGGAGGATGTTTTGGAAGAATAGAGGAATTTTTAAATCTGGTTGAGTTAAGCTCTCAAGGAATGTAAGATATTAGTAGCAGACAATATAATAATATGATTAGCAATGTAATTATGCTAGTTTACTAAAAATTATCGATTAGAATGTTTGGTCATGGAAAACAAATCATAATTTAACTGTCATATGTCAATGACTAATCGCATTATAAATGCCAGGCAATTTGCACAAGGATAGTCGTAAAAAATATCTGTTTGTTTGCCGAGTAAGTGGCGTAATATCAATTGCCTCTCAACTTGTAATAATGTTTCTCTTATGTTAGTTCAAGAATAACCAGTTGGTCGCTTGTCGCGATTGAGACATCGGCAATAACCCAACTTGTAATAAATAAACGCATTTTGGTTTATTATTTTCAATAACGAACATTTTTAATCGACCAATAAAAAAAAATTAACCCTCCGTTATAGGTTTTACGTTTCAAAATACGTGGAATCGAAATATCGAAAAATAAAATCCGTCCACCCGCCGCCCAGTGGTCCAGAATGGCCGATTTGGCGAAAAAATTCAATTTACAGTACCTTTTTTTTTTTCATTTTTATGAATCAAGAATAAATAAATTCCCAATAGTATGCATATGAGTTATTTACAATTAATGTAAGATTTATGCATGATTTTTATACATTCTTTATTTTTTAGTTCAGTTATTAATTTTTATTTAATGTTTTTTTTAAACAATGAATGAAGTTTTTTGGATGAAATTTATTTATATAATTGATATCGTTGTTATCAGTTGTACATAGCCTTCACAGTAATTTAAATTTGTAATATATATGTATATATATAGTTAGAAAAAGAACTATATTTATTTAAATTATATTTGCATAAAATTTGTTCGTAAATTCTTTTGCGGAAATCCAATTTTCCCTTCATTTTGGGTTCTGAGTGAAGTCGATTAATAGAAGGATATGACATAACGAAGAGCATTGAAATCTTCGTTGTTCGAAATTCGGCTGCATTTTCTTGAATTTCTGAGTAGATATTGATAATAATATTTATTTCACGTTTCCTGTGCTTCCTCCTTGAACATTCCATCGGCAACATCGTAGCTGATATAACAGTGCTTCTAGATCTTGTGCACCGTACTGGGTATGTTACCAAGCTGACGAATAAAAAAGCAATTTCCTAAAAACAATTTCCAAATTTGGATGGGTCCAATGCAGCACCATTGTTGATCACGTCGAGAACAATTCCGAAGCGACGAATCAGCTCTTCGCTCACCCGGGTTATCCTGACTGAGGTTGGTGGATCTTGAAAAAAATCGTCGTAAGGTATAAACGTTATTGTTGTCCTACCTTACGGCCCTTCTTTCGATAGGATTCATTCCATTTTTTATTTAAATGCGGTAGAAATGTTTGATCCATATCTAACTTCCTCCTGGTGATCCGGTGTTAGCTGAGGAAAATTAATCCTCAATTTCTTCATGCAATTCACAACATCAGAGTCACTGTCTAAAACTATATCGGCTATTTCGCGATATGTCAATTGGAAATTTTCCATTGTGAAACAGATATACTGGAATAAGGAGTAAGTAAGCGATTAAGGAAAATAAATAAACATATTTAACTGAAAGGATGAGGGAATTTGTTTACATTCTGATCAGCACAACACTTTTAATAGCTATGTACTTTTAGTTGATTTTATGTACAACGGTCGCAGCTAAAACTTGTTGAATCGATTAGATAAGAGTCTAAGCATTAATTACATATAAAACAGAAAACTGCTGAAGATGTCGCACATTAGTTATACATTAATAAACTTTTGTAAAATTTGGTTATTAGATGGTGTATTTCAAAATTTTATGATGGCTTCAAAATCAAAAATTGAGAAGTATCATAGCCTTTATATTTTCCTAGGTACTTTGTAAAAACATAATAAAATGATAACAAAATATTACTGTGTTGCATTATTGATTTTTTTGGGGAATATGTGATGCTTGACTACACTCAAAAAATGAATGGGTATGTAAGTGACGAATATTTTCGTCTTTTAACTAATGTTACAAGTGTCACAATCTTTTCATATCATCAACATGTATTACTCAACTCTTGTTTATTCAAAATACAAAGTCCACTTGTAGATTCAAATAGTTCGAAAAAAAATGATTCTTTTCGCCTCCTGGACCACTCTGCGCCGTACACCGTCCGCATTTTTTCTATGCTGTGATTATCTCTTGAACAGATGGACCTATTTTATTGCTGTTTTATTTTGTTTTGCCAGATGCTAACTTGTAAGATAATTTAATTGTCTACAATTCTAAACATAAAAAAATAAATCTTAATAGCACCAAATTGTTATACCATATGTCAATATCAATACTTTTTCAATATCCTCAACTTCTTAGTGTCTTGTTCTTTGTAGCCTGTGTGGTGCGAAACGTCAGCTTTCAATAAGAATAATCTTTGTTAGTATACGACATAGTTAGAGGTGATTAAAGAATTTATTTAATTGATGAACCAAGCGTGACTCTATTTGTATTTTAAATTCTATGTCATAAGAAGAAGATGGCATATATTGTTTGATATATATTTGATAAAATCTATCTCACAAGAGTAAGCAAGCCATTTTTTTTGTCTTACTTAGGTAGAAATGTACTTAGCAAAGGGAGTAAATAGGATGCCAAAATGAAACAAATAACTTCTACTACTAGAATAATCAATAATCAAATTTTAACATATTTCAGACTGTGTGCGGTGATGATACAACATTTCTGAGAGAGGCGAAATTATTGATCTCGTCAAAGCTATTAATAGATATTTTAAGATGTCATGAGTGATGATGATTGTATCATAAGGAAATATTGAAATAACCATAAGGAAAATTCAGCCTTTACGAACTTTCGGGTACTTACACGTGGCTTTCTGTATTAATTTAAAATAAGTTTTAACCCTCACAGCTGGGTTCGAAGCGGAATTAGGTTCTGGTTTTCGCGCAGGCTGGCAGCCTCAGCTTTCAATAGATAAGAAAAATTTTGCTTTGAATCAATTTCTAACTATAAATTTCATTAATTTAATAATTTATTAGAAATTATTAAACATTAATATCGCATTACTGTATTTTATCATTATTATTCAATAATTTTATTTTCGTTTCTCTTCAGGACATTAGAGAAACCAGCTTTAAAACATAATAATGTCGGATATAATTATAAAAACATAAAAACGATAATTGTAAGTATAGAACTAAAATATTAAAATAAAACCAATAAGTTCTAGATTAGCGTGTGTCCTATCTTAAAAAAATTAGTTCAAATAGATTGTATTCCTTAGATATTTGAATTTTATCGGAACGTTATTGTTTAACTTTTTCTTTTGATTTAGTTCTTAATACATAAAGACAGTTTTTTTCTTAGTAAAGGAATAAATATCAGATTTCTATAGGTTTAGGAACCTGAAGATTTAATAAATAAGCTTGAGCAGGGCCGAAACTAGAATTTTATTTTTCAGAGCCGGTAGCAGAGGGGGCAAAAGAGGTGTTTGCCCCAGGTGATAGAATTTAGAGGGCGGCAAATTTCGAACAAAAATAAATTTTTAGGCTAAATTAAAAATATTTGTTTGCCTTTTGATTATTTTTAACCTCAATTCAGTCAATGGAATGGGTTAATGTTATTCTGATGTTAGATGATGATATTTATTTCGAAATATATTATGTAGCTAAAATAGTGTTATAAAACTGTTGACTTTTATTGTAGAGGGGAGGGTGAAGGAAGGTTAATTTTGCCGCTCCTTCTTTCACTCCCTCATCTTCCTTCAATAGTCAAATCTTCCAAGTCAACATTGAAATAAATATCATCATATTACATAGCCTCATTTTATTGACTGAATTAGGATCTAAAAAGTCAAAAAGTAGCAAGAATTTTTTTTTACTTAACCTGAAAAAAAAAGTTTTGCTCTAATTTTGCCGCTCTCTAAAATCTGCCTCCTTTGCTCTATTCTCCCTGGTTCCGGCCACGAGGTTCACAAACTGGCGCTGCATCTCATTCTTCTGCATTCCCGAATTACTGAACCAGGGAGAAACTCAAGTGTTCTCCATAGCCTTTGCCATTGAAATCACGTTTAAAGAAGCTTTATCTAAATCTTGGTAAAAAAGAATAAAAGAAAAAAGATTGCCGTCACGTACACGAGTACTTAAGCACTCGTGAACTCAATGATGTTTAATTATCGCCAGCACTTTTTTTATGATACAATAGTATTAGATATACTTAATTATAGAAAAATAATGCGTATAATATCACAATATTAGGACAAGGAAGTAAACCTCCATCTTTAAAACCTCAGAGTTACGTTGTTCTACCATAACACCCTCGGTATGTAATCAGAACGAATGATTTATATTATATATTGATGTGCCAAATTTTAATATTATTATTAATCATTCATTAATTTTTCTACAAATTTTCTATACTTTAGATATTAATGGGCGTTATTAAAGATGGCTCTAAAAATTTTTATTGAATTTAGTTGAAAAGATTTGGAAAAATAAATTCGATGTTTTACACTATTTTGGCATCCGCAACTTGAAAATTGTAGGAAAACATATATTTTCATTAATTATTAAATTGTTATAAGTATAAATGCTATTTTCATAATAATTATTTTTATAATTACTATTTCATATAATTAATATTTCATAATAATAATGATCTTCGGAACTCGACATTACGATGAGCAATTGTATTTCAAAATGGCGGTCGATTAAAGCTTTCATACGCCTATATCTGAGCCATTTATGAAGATAGAGAAAATATATAATGTGTTTTTGAGTCCTTATATCAAAGCTAAGAATACATAAGTATTCAGAAATAATAAACTATAATAATAATAGGTATAATGATAGTGTAATAATTTGCAGCGTTTTTCATATGAATTTAAAACTTATTCCACGTTTGAACTGGTGCCATGCATTCCTTAAGTTTCTGGGAATAGCTTATCATTTTAATATGAACAGTCTTTAGAAATAGAGAACAACGATAACGAAAAGATATTTTTGACGCATCACTTTTGTGGACTAAAAAGGATATTGCACGATTTGTCCGTCGCCGATTTTGATCAAAATTTTTTGGATGGTTCTACATTGAAAAAAGTCGACTTATATCCTACTGGTTTGTCCAATGGGCTCGAGGATCTGAGAAAAAAAATAAAACACGCTGAAAATGCTTTATTTTATATCTCGTGTTTTAAAATTATATCGATTTGTTCGCTCATAAATCAGGAATCATTTAAACAATTCAAACCAAATTTGGGGCACCGGTAAAGGTTCTTATACTAAAAATTTGCTTCAACCTTAATGTTCCTATCTGTTTTAGAACCAACGTTATCCGCAAAAAACTACAAATTTTTTTTATATCGTTATTCCTCTTCTTTTACACAGACATAAGATAATGCAATAGTATGTTTGAAGAAGAAACTCCCCTCTTTTTAATGAGTCCAAGAAGGTCGATATCGGGTAAACTGAAGATGAGTTAAAGAGCTTCAAACCCAAACGTAATTTTGTGGCTATAAAAATTTTGAGCACACTCAGAACTGGAATGTTTTTGATTGTTTTTTCAACATTAAGGCTTTTTTATGTGTTGAATCTAATTCTGTCATAATATTTTGTATGAAAAAATCTATGAGGGTAGATTACTAAATAATTTAAACACTTTTTTAATCGAAAATAAATTATTTTTTAATGTTTATATTTTTCCTTTAATATACTCTAAAAAACAAATGTTTAGCTGGAAAAACCAAATCGATATCATTTTTCAAACACGAAATGTAAAATGAAGCATTTTCAGCAAGTTTTATTTATTTTAGGTCCCATTGGACAAAACGGTATGATATGGGTCGGACTTTTTTTCAATGTAGAATCGTCCAAAAATTTTTATCAAAATTGGACACATCATGCACTCCCCTTATAAAAGGATCCTTAAAGGTCTAAAGTGATCCTAAAAAGAGATATAGAAAAAAATACTTTCACCTCAGGAGCATAAAGTATTAAGTTGATTTTGCGTCCTGACATAATTATTAGAGCTACCATTCTTCGGCTTAGGCTGCTGGGGATGACTTCATTTAAAAGACACTAGTAAACAAAACGATTCCATGACCAATTAAGTTCAAATTCACAAACCATCCCTTTGATAGCAGGCGGTGATCTCATTAGCTTTTCCGACCAGAGAGCTGCTTCTTGGAACAATTATCATCTTGGGTTAGCGCTTATGGTAGCAGATACGAGGAGTTCCTTCCTCACCGATACACCGAGATAGGGTTACCCAGAAAATGATACAACTATGAAGTCATTGAGGTCGCCTACGAAGAGATAGCAGGATGCAATCGCCTACATTCGCTATCATCGCTCGTGATGAAAGTAAGAGCATATCCTAACTCCACGATGCATAAATGGTTAGTACAGCATCATAAGTAAAGTTTTTTAGAGATAAATAAATTTATTGCTGCACCGGAACATTTACATTGTATATATAAAAAAAATCTAGTGCGGTACGCGCATCACTCAACTTTCCCTTACCACTCTATAATAATAATCGATTTTAAAAAATAATTTGAAAGAGTTCATATAAATATTGACTACTTGAAATATCCTTAGCACCATGTACTTCTTCACGTCTTCTCACTCAAAAGTATAATTTAATAGTTTTCTAAACAGCCATAATTCGAAAATTCTGTACACTATATATTTTTGGTTTGCCAAGGTGAAAATAAATTTTAAAAGTTTTCATTAAATAATATAAAAGTAGAAATAATTAAGTTAATAATGTCTACTTTTATATTAATACATTCATTATAAATGAGCGTATTGTAGAAAAAAGGATGGTGTCGTAGTAGATTCGGTCGCATCCGTTTGTTTATGGACAAACTCGGCTCTGCATCTAGGGTCTAGTTTTGTATTCCTTATAAGATACGCTGTATCTTTGCAAATACTGGCCCGATTTACATGGTTTTTAAATAATTTTATTATCTCATGTAATTTCATACATAATTAACCATAAAATGTATACTTTGAGTTATGCGCAAATAATATTTTCTTTTCGTCGTAACTATTTTCCCTGGATTTTCTCGGTGATGTACTACAAGTATCAAAAGTTAAATTGCTTTAAGGAGAAGTTTCATCGAAGTTCATGTTTCATCAAAATCGCTAGACCCGTTTTCGAGAAAATTGTTAAAAAGTCTAAAATAGAAGATATAATGTTATGAAAATATAATGAAGAGACCAGGAGAAATGATACCTCACTCGACTAATTTGAGCAAATATGTTGAGAATATCCTGCCCTATATTTTGGCCCCTCCAGAGAGATCGGGCTAGGCAGATGTCGATTCCTACTATTATGACGAAGTTATGACCAAAGTTATAAATGCAAAAATTTTGTTCTTTATTTGGTCGATTTGGCCTTAATTTTCCTATACTAATGTTGTTTGGAGCAATTTTTACTGAAAGCAGAAATTCCATATCTTTTATCTCTTTAGTATCTCCGTAACCACTGATTTTAGCAAAAAGTCGTACAGAATCCTTACATTACAAAGTACTTTAATTTTGTATCATTATTTTATTTTATTTTATTTTCCACCCTACCCTGCCTAGAAGGCAATACGGGTGTTTGCAGGAGTGTGATGTTATGCATTTCTGCTAAACAACAAACTGCTGTAAGTAAAACAGATTACAGTAGTAATAAGTAAAACAGAGTAGCTGTGCACACAGCCTGCTCTTCGGTACTTCAGTTTGGCCACCATCATCTTCTTCCCATCCTGGGTCTTCTGTCCGGCGGCCTCTCTGGCAAGGTCCTGTCTCTCCTTCCCAAGGAAAAATGTGTTGGAACCACTATCGCCTTCCAACCACACACAAAGTTCTTGAAATGAGGATAATTCATTTCGGTCATCAGCTGAGGGAACTCGCTCTCCGTCAGAACATAGAGCCCTGTCTCCCTCAGTAGTTCGGCCCTCAGTGCCTCATCGGCAGTGCATGCTGTGATGATATGTTCGGCGGCTTCCGGTACACTACAACTGGGGCATAATTTTGTATCAGATAATATTTGCTATTAATGTCATAGTTTTTTAGATATCACAAAAAACTGAAAATATATCAGTTTTCTATCCTTCTCACTCTCTCCCCATCAAAACCCCACCTGACGCCGAAAACTCTGGGACTTCCTACCAATTATTACGAGAAGGATAATTTTTTGGATGTTCGGTTACGCGTGTTTTTTCCCTTATTTTACTGTGCTAAAACCATACATAAAAAAAACCAACAAAATCGGTATATTCGTTCAAGAGATAATCATGGCACAAACAGACCAATGGCCGAAAATGGGTTTTTTGTGCTCATGGAAAATAATCTTTTTTTATTTAAATAACCATTAACTTACGAATCACCTTATGCGATTAACAGAGTGCAAAACAAATCAAAATTTAAACAAAAAAATTAAAGATTGCATATTTGACAAATTTCCCTCCTTCCCTCCTTCAGCGCAACCTCCCGACCTATGGTTCGCCCACAATTTTCTTTCTTAACTTGTCTGTCTGAAAATAATTTAGATGACAAATAATGAATATTTTGTGAAAGAAATGACAAATTATTCGTTATTTAATAATTGCTTATTCGTACAATGCTTTAGACTGCCTCCTTCATGCAAAACAAAATGAAATTTTAACTACCGGAAGAGAAAAATGAAAGAACCGAACTTAATGACTGCAAATTCTCTGACACTAACAAACCTAAGCTAACAGAACTGTAGGTAGACTTGGGGTGTATCGTATTCAGTTCATTGTATAAACGATTTTTTTATACTTCATTCCGTTTTACTTTCCAACAGCTTCAAAAGTTATATTCGATTCCTGTGGTTATCTCAGCCCCCAAATCCCTCAGAACCATCACGACTACTTTTCCTCCACCAGTTCAATCTCAAGTTACCTCCTGGAGGAGCAACGGAATATATTAATTGGAGAAATGATATAAAATAAATGTCATAAGCCATTGACAATTCTGCAGTAAATATTAAGATATTGTATGTATTGTGCAGTTGTCCACCGGTGTCTTGCATGCTAATCACCATTTCACTTTCAGTACCGGTGGCAAAAACCCAAGAGAACGGTTTCCTTCGGTTTCTCGATGACCCAAATCGTCAATTCCCCGGGGAAGGCCTTATATAAAAACAAGAAGAAGCAGTGAACGACCCGAGGTTAAAAGCGACCGAAAGCACCGACTTCTGAAGAAATAGCGTACACCGCTAAACGATCATTATACAGTAACAGGAAATAAGACGCTTTTGACGTTCCGGAAGAAATGACAATGACAGCGGAGTGGATACAAAAAAAAATCTGAAACGAGAAATACTTGGTCATTGGCGATTACTACTTCTCATCTTATTGTAGAGTTGAGGAATAGGAAAAAAAAACAGGAAAACATTAATCTATATCTTGGTTATTATATAATCTTAAAAAGGTTCATAAAAGTAACATTCTAAAATTATATAGAGCAAACACAAGCAGGCTGCTATCTGTCGTGGAAAATTAAGCGTAACGGAGAGGGACAAATACTAATCAATTAATCACCAAGGTTCATGAGTGCAGGTATAGAACTCACTCAACTTTTTATTTGATACTTAGCTTGCTAATGATAAAAACTAATTAAAATAGATTCTTGATAGCGTTCTTGTAATAAGTGTCCAAATCGCGGGGCGTTACAAAGTAACTATTTAACTTTAAAGATAGTAGCTGTGAAAATAGCTCTCCTCTTTTCCAAGTTGAAACTAATGTGCAAGAGTAGAAACTTAGAACTGCCTACATAGCAGTCCTTGGAATGGGCTGCTATGCTGGTTAGTATTCTGTTATTTTTTTAACTATTATGAGGTCCAGCAGTTAACTTTATTTGTAAAATTAGACGCTATTTGCCAATATGTTATTTTAAACCTGTTATTTAAGAATTACATAATATTATACCAAGGTTTATGGTAGTATCCCTGCAATAATTAATTTTGATTTTTTTAAAAATTTTATATTCACACCTGTCAGCGTGAATAATAGTTAAATATAACCAGTGAATAATAATTAAATATAAAACCTTTTCCGCCTCAGAGGAGCGATGAATTTTGGCAAATGAGGTGTCATAAGAAAGGGAATTTCATGGAGAAGTGAAGAAACCCAATTTAATTGTCAAATTCTGACTACGACTTAAAGTGATGAAAATCTGGAAGGTTTCAAAGCTCCGACAATGGTGAGTTGGCGGATTGAAACGGTTTGTGCGAAATTTTCGCATGAGTCCAGTATAAATATAATAATTAAATATAAAACCGTTAACTTTTTAACAATTAACAGCCACTTTTATTTTTAACTGTTATATTTATGGTTATTTACAATATAACAGTTATAATTGAAACAGTTTAGCATATCTTTATTTTTCAATGCTTTTAATTATAAAGAATGACCTACCACAATAGAGATAATAGCCAATCACAGCTATTCCGTAAACCTCATTACGGTTTTAGTAACAATATTTAAAGAGTACGCCAGTAACTGAACGATCAATTTGCACGGTTATCAAATAATCCAGATAAGGTCGTAGAAAAATCTGAAAAAATCAAATATATTATACAGTGGTAAAATCATGGACAAAGTTAAAGAAATTTTAAAAAGTGTTGCAATGAAAATATTATTATTGAACTCACGAAATGACTTTTGTCGAAAAATATCTGATATGCCCACTCACACTACTTTCCTTATCGCTTTGGGTGCAAAGTTCCATACAAAAATTGTTTGCTGTGTCTTGGATAATATTGATCCGATAAGAATTTTAATATTATTCTTATTTTTTTTTTAGCAATTAGTAATTAAGTTTAGCATAGCAGACTAATTATCTTTATTTCAAATGAGCATCAAGAATCTTTAAGTTATTAGAAAAACTAAAAAAAAATGTTGCAAGGTTTCCATGAAAACGAACATACTCATATTTTATACGAATAAGAATGTTTTAAAAACACGTGTACAAAGTTCAATATGCTGTACCTATACTAATAATAGTCTGATTGGAATCAGGAGGCTTTGAAAGGCATAGCTCGGATGTAAACTGCACATCGAAATATTGACAATACTTGTCTTACCTTCAAGGGCTTCAAGGAGAAAATTTTAGGCAAGTTTCATCAAAACCGTTGGAGCCGTATTGCGTAGCCGCTTTGCTTACAGGGTGTCTAATTTAATATATGGTGCTGGTAACCTATAAATAAAAATAAGAAGCAACAGAATCGCACCACCCATTGAAGAGATAACCATGGGTTAAACAGACAAACACACAGACCTATTCCGAAAATCCTTTTTTTGGATTCAGGGGGCTCTGAAATACATATATCCGATGAAAACTGTACATCGAAATTTTGATCCGATGGCAATACTTTTTGCATAGTATTGTTAAAAAAGTAAAAATATTCAGAAAGCGTAAATGTAAATTAAAAAAAAAAATAGAAAAACAAGCAGGAGTCGAAGTGTATTCTAAAAAAAATTGCAAACATGTTAGATAAATTTGCGAATCCTACTTAGGAGGTTCTTAATAGTCTTATTATAGCGATAATAAACGTCTGGTATATCCCAAAGTTGACCAAATTCTAAGCAGATGGCAAGCAGACACCTGTTTCAGTTTCTTATTGATTGGAACAACTTAAAAAATAATGGTAAAATTTAAGTGGTAAAATTTAAGTAATAAAAATGAAGTTTTAATCCCAAAATAATAGAAATAGAGGCCTATAAAGAAAATGATTAACTCAAATTAAATCCACAAATAGTCCATCTTATCTTTTATATTATAATTGATTTCTTACTTGTCAAACTAATCTTGATATTTAGCATTACGGCCTAATGAGATAACATAGCCAAATATAAAACATATAATTGCCTGCTGCTTCCTCGATAACAGGGATACTCACATCCTTTTGAACGCTAAAATGATTTTATTTTGAAGAAAACCTATTAAAAAATTTATTGTTGGAAGTTTAACATTGAAAGTTTATAATTTAAAGTATAACCTTTGATAATTTTTTTTTTTTTTTTTTTGCATAATATTCAACTTCCAACTGCCAAATGCGTTTTTATAGCTTAATAATAAATAATCGTGAAACTCTGTTTTTCACACTAAGTGACACACTTTTGTCTATTTTCACTGCTATGAATCAGAGTGAATACCATATCTATCCATTATCCTATTAGAGAGAATCAGTACTGACGCAAGGCGGATGGTTCGACGCTGATAAACTAATCAACGCTCGTGTTATTGAAATACGTTATCGTATTTTTATCTCGTGAGATTAAAAGGGATATGAGAAATTTGTAATACACAACAGGCGGTTTTATAAAAAAAAGAATAAGAAAAAAAATGACAACGCGTTTTACTGCAGGCAATTAATAAGGCCTTCGCGGCTATCTGGAGGGTCATAAATTTTTAAGCAGTCCGGTCATAAAATAAAAATTTAAAAAGTACACCGGTTTCCCTTCCCACCCTAATTGGAGGTGCGTGGTGGCGTTAAACACAAAGCAACCAACACCTGTTACCAATGAACTCGATAATACTGCTGTTTCAATCTATTTCGAAATATTCAGAATAACTAAAAAAAGAAAAAATAATAAAAAAATAAATTTGCACAGCATGATGACAAGAAGAACGGTAAAGTTGATTGACAGGTCAAGATGGTAAACCATACACAGCTCTTAATTAGGTTTTCTATATCTGATTTTTGCTTTTACTCTCAGATAGCTACTCATTTATCTTCACGTGGCTGAGTGGACTCCAAAGAAAAATTTCTTCTTGCCTTAATCCCGGGTATTTTGAACACATATCTACTTTGAGGTTTTTAGGCAGAAATATATATTGATTTTAATACATTCATTATAAAAGATAAATGCTTATACATTGACGTCGTTTTTTGAAAAATTATCAAGCGCCAAAATTCGAAATTTAGGTTCCAATTTATTATGGGACGTAAACACCACCTCTATCGATTCTTGCTCACGATATATCGAGAAAAAAAAATCGAAAAGGTCTAAAAATCTACTATTAATAACATAAGCACCAAATACCTATGGCAATCAGTCATCACTCTGGCCTTGACCAGGGTTAGATGACTTAAAAATATATTGCAATTATAAATGTTTTGCCACTTTTATATATTCCTACTATACACAATAAAGAATAAAATTTAAACAAATATATTATTATTTGGAGAAGAAACGTTTCATGTCTTTCCTGTAGTTTGCTAAATGGCGATTACGCCTTTTTCAAAATATCTGATGTGGACAACACATGACTTCCTTGTACTCCTATTAAACTATAAATCGTTGGCTCAAAAAGTGATCCTCAATTTGGTTACTAATTTCCGAAAATTGCAATATCTCAAAAACGAAACTCGGCGTCGGGACACCCATCTATTGACACACACACATACTCTTGTTTCTGGAGGTCTCATTCCGTTATTAAATGTCGTTTTTTTTTCAGTAGGTAATTAGTTTCCAAGAGATTTCTTCGTGTTCCGTGACAACATTAAAACTGTCAATATCACTAGATAAAGCATTAGAAATCGACATTTTCTAAATTTTAAGCGGAAGAACCCACTTAACTTATATCTTATTCTCCTGCTGCAGACTTGTTCATCGCACAAATGGGGAAGAAAACCAGTATTATATGCCCAATATTAACACTTAAAATAAGTAATAAAAATGTTTAATTAGAGTATAAACAAAATCGCCTTTGAAACCTTTATTACCGAACCATATGATTTCTCCATTTAATTTTAATATAATTTTTGATGTAAGTTTATTATGACCTTCAAGTAAAGTACCTTTTTCGGCTCACCAATTTTAACCAAAATCTAGAAAATACATTCATATAGATATAAAAGTCCTATTTACTAAATTTTTAATGTTTTACATTATATTTTAATATAATTTTTGATGAAAGTCTAATATGACCTTCAAATAAAGTACCTCTTCCGGTTTTTCAATTTAGACCAAAATCTAGTATGTTATTTAATTCAATATAGAAAGTATAAATACTAAATTTGAGAAGTTTTGCATAATATTTTAATATCATTTTTGATGGAAATCAATTATGACCTTCAAGTAAAGTACCACTTCCGGTGATTAAGCAGTGACCAAAAAGGGAGGTTCACAACTAGATTTTACAACAATCCTAAATACAAAATTTCAACTTTCTACGGCTAACCGTTTTTGAGTTATGCGAAATACGAACGTACGTACGTATGTACGTACATACGCCACGACGAAACTAGTCAAAATTGATTCAGGGATGGTCAAAATGGATATTTCCGTTGAAATCTGAAAACCGAAAATTTTCGCGATTACAATACTTCCTTTACTTCGTACAAGGAAGTAAAAACGACGTTGATGTATATTCACAGTATGCAAATGTATGTTCTCGTAATCTGGCAGAATTACGGAAAAAAATAAAAATAATATCTTCTAAAATAACCTATCTACTGTTGTAATTCTACTCCTATTATATATATCTATTATAAGCCTATAATTGTATGACAAAAATCATTCTAGCCAAAGCAATACCAACAGATTTCGTTCTTTGATATTAATAATTGTTACCAATTTTTCTGGGTTCTCAAAAATTGAAGCTATTTGAAGATACACTATTTATCTGGCAAACTAGATGAAGCAATACATTCTGAAGATCATTTTGTGTGGCGTCATGAGAAGTACTTGGTATAATGAAGCTCAACAAAAATGTTAACAAAAATTAAAAAAATATATAGAAGTTAAAATTTTGCATCCCAGTTCTCGGACTATAATGAGTAGCATCTAGAAATTAACTTTAGACGGCCACATAATGAACACGAATCATTTTGTTAGATCGCTGTTACAATATATATATATATATATATATATATATATATAATAAGGAAAATGAAGATTTACGTATAACATCTGAAAATGGAGTATGTTCCCGAATCTTTGGAAGGTTATTTTTAATTTGAATAAAATAGAAATGGTACAACCTGTATCACCATCGTCACCGACCATTAACATGTGATATTTAGCGTAACATCTTTTTTAGCTCTAGATAAAATATAATATAGTCATGAAGTTTAAAACTGTCAAAAGTGCTAAATTGACAGTAAATCCAAAGGTGTAAACATGTAAAATTGAAAGAAGTATTTATGGACGTTGCAATGCTTGCGTGGGTATACAACAAGAAGTCACGTAACTTTTCGCAGACTTCTTGGAATGAACATAAAGCCACGAGGAGTGTGCAAAGACTATTGCACTTTAGGCTGTAAAAGTAAAGTCGACCCTTTTTCTTCGGTTAGGTCATACGACAGTGTTCTGTTTTCTCACAATAGAAGGGCCCGGTACTAGTGGAGTAATGGGGTTGTAAACGGAAGTACCAAGTTGACGGCGATGGCTGGAAGGAATACCTAAAGAGGCCAGAATTCTGGCGGTTTCATGACGAAAGGAATTTCAGAGGGTACTTCATGAATGTAGTGATTTGGGTCAACGTTTCTATCCCTCGGAAGTTGTGCAATTTAACAAAATAAAAATCTGGTGCGGTGCGCGCATCACACAACTTTCCCTTACTGTCCTATAATAATTATCTTTTTAATATAATTTTAAAAAGTTCACATAAACAATGCTTGAAATAAACTCAGCAGCATTCACTTCTTCACATCTTCTCCCACTTCAGTACAATAAAACAGTTTTTTAAACAATTTTAGTACAACAATTCTGTACACTACCTATATATTTTAACTTCGTCAAGTTGCAAATATATTTTAAAATTTTCGGTTTAGTTTTCATGGAAATATTTTCTTTCCATTAAATAATATGAAAGTAGAAATTATTAAGTTAATTTCCGCTTTTGTATTATTAAATTACTGTATTACAGAGTATATTGTTTATAACAGATTGGCGGGAGAAGGTTCGGTCGTATCCGTCAGATGCGCTCGGTTATCCCTAGGGTCTTGTGCTCCTCATAAAATACGCTTTATCTTTGCTAATACTGGTCCGATTTTGATGATTTTTTTATTGTTTTTTAGATAATTTAATTACCTTTCATACTATTCTATACATAATTTACCATAAAATGCATACTTTTTAAGCTATGCACAAATAAAATATTCTTTTCATCATAATTTTTTTCTCTGCATTTTTTCTTTGATTTACTACTCAAATGAAAAGTTAAAGGCCTTTATGAAGAATAATTTAGGAAAGTTTCATGAAAATCGTTGGAGCCGTTTTCGAGAAAAATATAAAAAAAGGGTGAAATCCATGACATAATAGCTAATTCCGGTTAGCCCGATGCGCTGTGTCTTTGCTAATATTAGTCTGATTTTGATGATTCTTTTATTGTTTTTTAGATAATTTATTTACCTTTCATACAGTTCTATATACAATTTACCGTAAAATGCATACTTTTTAAGCTATGCGCAAATAAAATATTCTTTTCATCATAACTTTTTTCCCTGCAGTTCCTCGGTGATTTACAACAAAAATTAAAAGTTAAAGATCTTTATGTAGAATAATTTAGGCAAGTTTTATCAAAATCGTTAGAGCCGTTTTCGAGAAAATTGTAAAAAAGTGTAAAATCGATTATATAAAGTGGCACTTCCGGTTAGTCGATTTTGACTAAATGTTGCTGTAACTTCACATACATGTGACACACACACAGACCATTTTGCGAAACTTGCTCATTAGACTCAGGGACCTTAAAACGTGTATTTCCGTCGAAAACTCGAATTCGAAAATTTTCACGATCGCAATACATCCCCTTACTATATACTTCGTATATAGGTAAGGGAAAGTAAAAAATGTATAGTAACATATGTCATACATATGTCATAATAGACTGTGATGTTTAATATGGAATAAATAGTTAGGGCTTAGCAACCTGATGTTTTATCATAAAAGCCGAAGTTTCGACAAAATCTCTCGTCACTTTGGGTTACTTTCGGCCCTTAATAAACGATTTATGAGAAAAAAAAATCGTCACACAATGGATTATATTTGGATAGCCCTTGAGTACGCCATGAAAGATTTTTTTCTCGAAAATCTAGGGTTTGATCATTACTCTGAACCAACCACAACTAACGATAGGCCTTTAGAAGACAACGAGAATAAACAACAAAATGTATTATTTAATAAACCCCTTTTTTTTCACTCGGTGGATCTTAAAACGCATAAATTGTGGGACAATAAATAAAGTAAATGGAATGGATAAGCGAATATGCTGGAAAACATTTGAATCAAATGAAAAACAAAGAAGAATTATTTATCTATTTATAGTGAGCATGTTAATTAGGGTTGATTTTGCCATGCTTATGCTTCAAAATAATTTTTTACCATTACAATTTTAGTACTTTCTCTCCGTCAGAGAGTAGAGGAATAACAATTGAAGTAAAATTATTGTTATTTATTTAACGACTTTTGTTAATTTATTTTTCAAATCTAAAATTCCTGAATTCATTTAGGCCTCCCTCCTCATTACTCAACTTAACTAACTATTTTAGCCACATGGTTTTAATGTGGAGGGAATTTAATATTTCTGTCTGGCATTGGGAACATTCTGGAGCCGAGAAACACCAAACTCCAATTAACCATTTCTAGGAAAAGAACTCTTTTTACGCGATTTTTCTTAATAGCGTCGCAGAGAATAATATTTTATATATAATATTTTTTTCAATTCCTAACATAAATATTTTTTTTTTTTTTACAAAAGAAAATATTTAACAGAAAAAATTTGGTGAAAATTATCTTCTTGTTCCAGACATCTTCTGGATTCTACCCATGTAATAGTTCACTAACAGAAAAATACAAAATTTTATACATAACAGTAAATAAATAATTGCATTAAAAGTGAGTTTAGAGAAGAAGCTTAGAACACCGCTAGAGCATCCGCTATGAGAACCACCGCCCCAATTAGCAGGGGAGAAACTGCAGGCTAAGGTCGATGCACCCTATCTACTCTAGAAAGCAAAGTCGCTGTCGTGTGTATTATGTACGGATGGACTAGAACATATAAATAATAAGGAATAGTATATTACTTTTATTCAAATATAATGGGAAGTCCAATAATTAATAAAAGGAGGAGCGATTCTGACTTTCTAAATATGTTTAAATCGTGCTTACTTCACAAGTCACATTCTAGCAATGTCAACGTTTCGGAGATGTTCCCCCCATCATCAGGACATTTTTCATCCACAGGATACTATTTTGTCATATAGTTTCATTGGACCCATCAGCTCATAATTTTATTTTATTATTCAGGAATCATTTATTTATCATAGGCAAATATAAACAAAACAAAGAAATGCCTACTTTATATTTCATTAAGGACATTACTGGGCTGCTTTAGGCGGTCAAGGCAAGACCTTCAAGTCCTTGATGTACTACGAGTGGCCCTTTATTTGACAGGGAAGGGTCAAAATTATTTATGACAGTAATATTAAAATGAATACAGCAGTTGGCGGTCAGCTGAACTAGACTTGGACAGAATATTTTCAGGTAGGCATTCGAATTTTGGATTTCGACAAACCCGCCGACGACTGGGGAGGTAAAATGGCGCTTGTCAACAGTGAACCAAGATTCACCTGTTCCAAAAAAATTGCATTTATTCAGCCATAGAGTTTTGAAATTTGAATTGATTTCCAGTTTCTAATTATTATTATTATTATGAATTATTATTATTATTTTTTCGATCACCATCGAATTTTATTTATTCTTGATTCGAATATTATTATTTCTTATGTTTTATCTCTTCTCCTGTTTCTCGGATACATTTTTATATTGACATTTCACAAACAAATAATGATACTAGTGATGGGTTTCCTTAACAGTTTGTTAATCTCGTTATAATTATATCTTATATCAAACTTAACCCTGTTGGCATACCACAGCGTCCTGCCATCGTTATAAATGGGAGTTTTAGATTATCAAAGGATACGAGCGGGTTGTCTAGATCCCGTAGTCAATAAAAAAACTTCATGTGACACTTTGGTTCCACTGTAGGTACCTTAAATTATGTTTTCTTAAAACAATGTTCTGAAATTGTTGAAGCACTTTCGCTGTACGTTACTGGATAGTGAATAATAGGGCTGGTCGAATGAACTTATCTTGAGCCGCAACCTTTAAGTGTCATTGAGATGAGAAGATGAAGCAACCTATATGATTTGGTTCTAATAGTTACCAACTTTTTTCCAAAATTATTCACAAAAATTAAATGTCTGTCGAGCGAGTTTGATATAGACAATGTTCTTGAAATTTATTTCTGTAAGCTATCAATTATAAATTGGGTGGGCAGTTTCTTCTTATTGTTCAGTTACGTGAAAATAAGCGCTTAATTATATAACATAGTCGCTAGGAAATAATAGAAAATAATTTTGGTGGTTTGCCGTAGCCATAACCGGGTACCCTGCCTTTTCCATTATTTTTTGTGTTTTCTGCTTGCCTCATCGCCTTAGAATATTAATTTATTATTTTTTTTATCGATCACTGAATTACTCTAACTTAGATTAAGGAAGAAACGTCATCAAAAACATCACGGACAAACCTTTTAAAAATTCGACATTTTAAAAGATTAAATAATATATCGTATGCGGTTCGAATATAATGGTCCATGGAGGATGGAACTACAGACAGGACTTCCTTCAGCTGGCTGTGACGTCGACATTCCTAGGAACCTTGCCTTAGGTTTTTCTTTTACCTGGCCCTCCCCTGTAAACAGAGAGTTTATTGAACCCTTTAAAGGTGGGGTTTAAAAGGGTTCTCAGCAAAATACAGGTTCTTACTAGAACTGCCATTCTAAAAATATAGGCACATTAAGTACTACAGCCAGACCGGCTTGTCAACAAAATCCTTTCCCTTTAGGACACAATTCAACTACGTTATATCCCGGGATAGAGTTTCTTCAATATTCAAATAGAAACTCTTATTCAATATTTAAACTAGCTAGCCTAGTTATTGTCGAGTATGTAGCATCAAAAACTATGAGCTTAATTTAAAAAAAAAAAACTATCCCACTTAACTAAATTTAAAAAAGTTACTAATAAATAAATGTAACTAATTAATTATTCTCCCCCAAACTAGAACGCACTCCCACCTTACAGAAAAAGACAATTTTAATTTTTGGAATAATTTAATTATATACCCTATATTTTTTATCCTGTACGAAGCAGGATTTGTTTCATAGCGAAATAATTAGTTATTTTATATTTTGAAACTTATTCCTCCTTAATCCCGCATGAACCGGAAAACAGTTTAAAAAGATTACTAATCGTATCATTTCTAATAGGTTTTCTTGTTATTTATATTTAAAAGGAAATCTTGAACTTAGTCGTTTCCCATTAAAAGAATTTATTAACCAAATTATGAACTTAAATAATAAATAAAATTATTTTCTTGTTGAATCCTCCCTGGTTAATTAATCAAGTAAATAAAAAAAAAAAAAAAGAAAACTTAATTTTGTTAATGATTCAAATATCTTGTATTTCAATTTAAATATATATATATATATATATATATATATATATATATATATATATATATATATATATATATATATATATATATATATTGTTAATGATTCAAATATCTTGTATTTCAATTTAAATATATATATATATATTTAAATTGAAATACAAGATATTTGAATCATTAACAATATAATATAATATAATATATAATATAATATAATATAATATAATATAATATAATATAATATAATATAATATAATATAATATAATATAATATAATATAATATAATATAATATAATATAATATAATATAATATATATATATATATATATATATATATATATATATATATATATATATATATATATATATATATATATACATACATACATAAATACATGTTTATATTTTGTTAAGAATTTCATTTAAAATTAGTTAATGACAATAACATGAGCTAACTGACAGTCCAGTGGATGTTTTTTCATGGCTGAATACAACTTTTTCAGTTATATTTGATTTCTTGCAGATTTTAAATAAATTAATTATTTCTTTGCAGGAATGTATCATGGTGTGATTTAAATAGTGCATTTTTAAAAAAAATTTCCCTATTGCAAAATTAAAGCCTGTTCGGGTTCAAATTGTTTTGGACAATTGATCCCAGAAAATGTTCTATATTTTGCTAGCTGTTTGTTTTTAAGACATCGTTGACCGTGGTTTGGAATTAAAGGAAAGCAGTAGGATTCCTTTCTTCATTGGACTTAGCTGCTAAGCATTAGGAAGTTGAATCAAATATAATATAAAGTTATTTTTTTTTTTTTAGTGCCTTCCTACAGACAATTTCAGGATCAGCTGTTGTCTACCAGCGTAGGCCTTAGGAATTCTGTAGATTAAGTATTAATGAAACTGAAGAAAACCAAAAAACATGAAGAGGAAACAGGCCGAAGAATCAAAAGGGGAAATAATTTAGTAAGAGGTGTCTTGAGATACTAGGAAACTCGGTGTAAAAATCTTTCAGATATGCCCATTACGTTCATTTCTCGATGGATTCGTGTCATACCTTCTGTGGATAACTTGATTTCTATAAAAAAAAAAAATCTGGAGTAACGGATAGGTACATTAAAAGTAAATAAAGAAGTTGTTAGCACTTATCTGCAAAATACATTAAATTGCCAAGCTCAATATTCACTGAGGAAACGGCAATGATGGTAGAACTCTTAAAAAAAAGAAAAGAAAAAAAAAGAAATCTAAGGAACCTGCTATATCTCAAGCTGTATCGTTAATTAATTAATTGTAAGTTAATCAATCGTAAATCTGAAGTCATTTAGATAAACTAGCATGCATTACAGGAGGAATATGAATTCGACGTGTTTTGCCAGATATTATGACACGTTTATTTGGTGGAAAAAAGAAATCATGAAAATCAAATAGAAATTATTCCCGTATTTGAATTAAATTGAAAAATGCTTATGTTCTGTAAATTATAAATTAGCAAGTAGGTTAAAATTAAGTGAATTATTAATACTAGAACGAAATCGGTCTATTTGAGGTTTCCGTTCTGATTCTAAACTTTAACTCTTTAGAATTCAATTTCAAATTAGTTTTTGCAAAATATATGTCCAGAAATGTAATTATGCCGATAATAGACAATTATCGGTCATTTACATGTATTTCACGGATGAAAGGAACAAAATTGTGTCCGAAAATCCAGTGTTCCCTAATTAATCGGGGAATTCATTGAAGCCTGAATTTTCTCTTTTCCGCCAATTTTCCTTGGTTTAATTTACTTCAGAAACGATAATTGGCGACCAATTAAATGGGCATTGACTCATTCATTCAGGATTGTTTATTGGAAAATGTGGATGAATAGCAGTTAATTGGATTCCTTATAAACTTCTTATACTCAAATCAACATCTTGTCGTAGGATACATTTACTACGGTAAAAAATAATATTATCAAGAAAGCATTTGCTGAACCACAATCTGTCTTTTCCGAGAAAACTGAATATGGCAAGGAGCAGACAAGAGGACAGATGCTGCGTCGCCAGGTAGTTCAGGTATGCGGTGGTTAGGAGCGGGCATGTGACGTCGGCAGGACGTGTGACGTCACAGATCTAAGAGTGCTTTAGTTAAGGTCACTATTGCCAGACCTAGGCTCAAAAAGGATAGACGTCGACCCTTCCTTCATTAACTTTGTACCTGGAAAATGCAAGGGAAGGCTTACAGACCTTCACATGTTTTGCCCCTCTTTGGAAGGATACTACATTCTGCAGTAATAATGGAAATTGTTTAGGGTAAAAGAAAAATAAAACTGAACGATCAATTGCACTTATTTGAAAAATTGTACAAATTACTCTGTAATTGCAGATATTTTACAAATGCGCTTTTATAATTTAATAAGGCATGCATTAAAAATATGCAAATATACTAAAAATTAATTTATTTTTGTTTTCGCGCAAGACAGCTTCTAATATCTATTTGTGTATAATTCATCACCGAAGTCATGTTTAGGAGCAATATTCACAACAAGAGAGGCAAAGTTAAACTGAATTTAAAATAAAAATTTCATTCTATGTTAGGAAAGAGATTCAGAGAATTTAGGTACTCCTGTGCTTTTTCTGAAACAAGACCTTCCATGAATTTCCAGTGCTTTGCAAACCGGTGAAACATTTGCTTTCTTATTTAATTATTACCCATTATTATGCATGCAGACTAAGGACTCTTTAATGACAATCACATTTTATATTTTTTTAAATTGGAATTTTTGTTCGATATACAGAAATTGTATTCGATATACAAAATATTTTTTCTAATAAAAATTCAAGGTTCCTAAAAATGGTTCGATGTATAGGGATTTTCGATATAAGAAAGTTCGATATACAGAAATTCGACTGTAATTCAATGGATCCTTCAGATCGCTTTAAAAATTCAACTATTTCGTTTTTAATAATTTTATTAGTCTAAAATTTACTATTTCTGGATCACACATAATGTTTTGCTTAAACTTTAACAAGATCTTAAATATTCAAATTAAATTCAATATACTATGACATCCCCAGCAAGACTGGGTTCTTAACCATGTATATGTTACAATACAAAAACGTAGTAAATATTACACTTTTAGACCACCTTTATAACCATAATCCTTGTAAAAAAAGTAATATTAAGTAGAGGGAATAAATTTATTGAAATGATATAATTAAATTGTGCAGCTTTCTGATAGCTCTATTGAATTATATTTAATCAAAACAGTATTACTATAGAGTAAACATATATTTATTTACTTGTATAATTTTTAGTATATTGAATTTAATTTGAATACTTAAGACCGTGTTGAAAGTGTTATAAGTAAAATAAAAACATTATTTGTGATCCAGAGATAGTATGTTTTAGAGTGATACAATATTTTAAAACGAAATAATTCAATTTCAGATTGATTCGAAGTGTCCATTGAATTATAAGTAACGAAAAAGTATTCTTCTACGGAATGAAGTATATTAACAGAATCTTTTTATTTAAAACTGGCGTCAGATTTGGTTTTAGCACTTTAAAAAACCTACATAAAAATTCACTAACTGGACTTAGTGACTTTTGCTCCAACGCACGAAATATTTCCAAAACGATCTAACTCCTCACGGTATCCCTAGGTAACGCTGATAAGCCGGACCCAATATCTGAAGAAAGGTCCAACCCAATTCCCAGATACAGGGGACTCAATTTGGATACATCTCATAAATATGAACAGATCAAATTATGTAGAGTTATTTAGAATTGACAATAGCGATCTTCTTAAGAAACCGTTTTACTACGCTAGGCAATGTTGTAGATAGAAGAAGTTCATTGTCAATGAATGATTTTGTTGATTTGTTTATCACAGCAGCGGTTCTATTTATGCTTCATATATTATTTATTTGTGTATTTAAGCTGTTTAAATATATTCATTTATGCATTATTTATGTTATATTTATATTTTATTTTTATATTGTTATATGTAATATTGTATTATTGTATTTCTATATACTTATGTCTGAACGTATTAGGAGATGTTGACATAGCAATGCAGTGAAATAATATTTTTTACTTTAGCACTTAAATATTCTTACAAAATTATAGATATTGTAACCAATTCTATTTTTATATACCCCGAAAGCAAATAAAATATTCATTCATTCTTTTTTTCTCATCTTTAAAACTTTCTTTGAGCATTTCTAGAATAATATTGGTCTGGAGTGTCCTCAATACAATTTCTTCTTCATAATGGTCTTAGCTGCAAAATTTATCCTTCCGAAAGCCCGAACACGTGCAGACCTGTGCAGCCTTCCCTTGCATTTACCAGGTACAAAGTTAATTAGGGATGGGTTGTTGGCATCTATCCTTTTGGAGCTAGGCATAGTAAAAGTGACCTCAACCAAAAACGTAGAGCTGTGACGTCACGTAGTTTATCCGACGTCACATACCCGGTCCTAACCATCTTATACCTGAGCTCCATGGCGCCACAACATCTGTCAGCTTGTCTGCTTTATGTAAAGCCAGGCCACCTTCAGGTAGACAGAAAAAGATTACTATATCTTCAATCATTAACACACAGTTATAAAATAACTGTTTCAATGTCTCAACAAATGTTTTCGTTGTATGAGATACAGTGAGCCATACGGAAAATTTCTCAGAACAAAAAAGTAAGAAAATACATGGTGCGAGAATGCAATCCATCATTATTTCGTAAAGAGTCTAAATAGTATTTTTAAGCTAATTGTTAAACATAAACAAAAATAAATAAAAGCATCTTCCAGGTATACTGAAGAGTCCGTTTTCGACTTTGAATACAAGAGAAGGTATGAGAACCTGTGGCTCGAGTAGAAAGTTACTCCCAGTCAATAGTCAAATTTACAGTTAGCTCTCTGGAAGCTGTTCCTTCCAAGGTATCGACCCCTTTCAAGTCGAATATATTACCCTTCAGCTGTATTTCAAGGAAGGAAAACCAGAAAGAAATCGTATTGTCTACAAAAGACGTTCTTTTATCCAAAAAGCAAGAAGTTGAAGCATAAACGTTGCTACTGCATTGTAAGTCGTGTCTTAGGCAATTCCAAAAACTTCTGAATACGGGCTTGGCACACCATGTATATAAATCGCATGTTCCGTTTTGTTCGTTTAGATACGACAGTGATTCAAAAATATCCTAGATATTAGGTTAAAAAAGATTTGTTTTAAAATCTAATATTAATAATTAAAACAATTTAAATAACAATCCTTTAAACAACACCTCAACAAAATAAATGGCTGGATTTCGTTGGCTCCGTATATACTTGTCTGGTTAGTTGTACATGGAAATATTAACGAACACCTATTGTTGTTTAGCTTTATGTCAACGAACTAATGTAAATAATAATACATTGTTAATGTTGGTTTTGTTTTCTGCATAGTCAACTGAAAGAAAAATCGAATTTAAAGATAATTTTGTTGGCTTGCGAAATTGAAATATCCAATAATGATTTTTAAAAAAATTATTTTATATTAAACTTAAAAATTTTGCTAAAAAATTTAAATGGACACCATTCCAAAGTTTATAATAATAATTTAAAAATCAAATATTCAGAAAAATATAAAAATGAGACTGTTCTACTTTAGTTCCCTACCAACTCTTTATTTTGTTTCATTTTTTACAAAATTTATCCTTGCGTAGGCGTCAGCAACAGAATAGTGACTTTTCCAATCATTTTTATAAATGTATCATTGCAATTTCATAGAATTTATATTATATCAATTATAATACATTATAGCAAATATGCATGCTTGTAATCTAAATAATTGAATGATTGTAATGCTTGTAATCAGGCTTAGTTTTTTTTTATGTAACTGGGTTTATTCCGTATAAATAAATAAACGATCAGCAATGTAATATTAAATAAAATAAACAAAATTCCGGGCTCCAATAGACAGGAAAAACAGAGAAAGAAAACGAGATAAGGATAAAAATAGTATTTACACAATTATGCAATTGGAAACATATTTACATACAAATACGGTCTACAAATATAACCTTTGGGTTATCATGGCAAGATAGAGTATCCGTAACTTCTATTTATAATTTGTTTACAATCCTTAGCTCTCTGGATGCATACCAAGCGAAATAATATATTCGTCAACAACCGTGTGAACTTAAGTGCCAATTCGAATTATAATTTAAGTTAAAAAAAAAAAAGAAAAGGAAAAGAAATAAATCGAGACGTTATTTCGTACTTCGTTGAATTTTGATTTAGGTATAATAACCCCTTCCACAATTTCATACATGAAACACTATAAAACTAATACGAATAATAATATTATTATTATTAATTTTAAATAATAAGTGAAAATATAATTGAAAAGAAATTGTTAGCACCAAATTATACTTCATATTATCATAGTTATTTATGGTTGTTTCTGTGCACCAATAAGAGCAGGAATTGCCAAAACTTACCTAAATGTTCTGTATTAGATAAAAAAACTTTTGAAATTCACAAGAAAACTCCATATCTATAATCGTAAAATTATTTCAATCAACCCGTACTGATTTAGAAATCAGAATTGTTTGGGTTCTCATTGCTGTGAGCAACAGGGTAAAAATATCACATTCTATAAATGTAACCAGTGGTGTACGCAGAGGGGGATCTGGGAAATATATCTCCCCTTTTCCCCGAAATTTAAGAAAAACATGATTTTCAGACTCATAAACATAAGTTTCGTAATTTTATTAATAACTGTTGATCCAATTTTCATTCTTATCCTTACAACTTACGCCCAATTTAGCGATTATAGACACTCAAGTGATTACTTGTCTTCTTCTTATTAAATCCTCCTGCCTTTCACATCCCCCGAAAAAAAAAATTAAATCCCTCTCCGGAAAAAAAAAAAAAATCTGTGTACGCGCCTGAAACTTAATAACATTCAGTTTTGCAGAACAATAATACAAGCTACCACATTCAATGGCAAAGGAAATTAGGACTGAAGTAATCATTCACCCCATAGAAAGCTAAATAATAATAATGAAAGTAATTAACATAAAAAAATAAATAAATAAATAAAACAAAATAACGATAAAAAATAAATAAATAATATATATTTACTTCACAGTTAATAATAAATAGATCTAAAAATTAAATAAGCAAACAATCAAGATAAAAAAAAATTGAAGTTAATTAAAAATAAATGAAATTATTTTATTTCTTTATTTGGTTCCAGTTATAGGTGACGTGTACCGATAACATAACAAATTATCTAAAAATATACGAAAGTCTCGAAAAATAAAATAAATCATCTTCACAAGTAACAACTAGAATGATAAATGGAAGATATTTACATGAAAAAGTTTAAGATAATTTCTATTCTTTAATCTAATTAATCTTATCAATTACTAAATTTTCATATACTTAAAACACTTTTTTTTTTATAAAATCAAACATTTTAATGCCAGCGTCTCAACAATATTTGTCAATGCGTCTTCGTAATAATTCGTTTATAGTGAACCTGAGGAAATACTTTTATAGAAAAATTAAACAATAATTAACACTATTTTTTATTTAAAAGAGCAATAATAACATAAACTTTGGCATTAACAATTGGAACAGTTATCTTAAAGTAACTAAAAATTAATTGTTAATTGTTAGGCTATTAATGGACGATTCTACACAAGAAGCCTTGCGTCTCTAAAATAACCAGTGGTGGTTTCGCCAATTCAGCCATCAGTAACGTAACAGAACGTGGATTGTAACGTAACGTAACGTGAAAAACAAATAGGTACAAAACATTTAAATGGTTTCACTAATCACATAGAGTATTGTATCCTACATATCATTGCCTAATTGTATTGGTATTCCAAAAAGCATTAGTGTTGCTTTTAGCGATAACGACAAACATCAAATATAAATTTAAATGTGGAAATTCAAAAGGGCCTAGGTGCTTAAGTGGCTTAAGTAAAATTCGTCAGAATTCAAGTTTTACTTTATTGGTTTAAACAAAATTTGTCACAATTCAACTTGTGCTTAAGTGGCTTAACCAAAATTTGTCAGAATTCATGTTTCAACTTGGATAGTATTAAAGAAATATGACCTTATTAAAAATAAAAACATTTCTGATTACCTATGGTTGTATAAGTAATAAAATAATATTTATAATAGCATTAATCCGGCACATAATTCTATATTATTGTAGACCTGTATTATTATTACATCTGAGTAAGTGCGGTATTTGGGACTTGGTCTAGGGCAAGCGATAAACATGAAGAATTCTCATCAGACTGAAAAAAAAACTTTCGCTTCTCCTTTTTGTGCTTCTCAGCTTAGGGGAATGCATAGCCAGGAACTCCACTCCTCTCTGTCCCTTGCTAGATTCCTGGCCGGACGGATATCTTTGCCTCTCTGCAAAGTCTATCGACGTATTCCAGATACATCACTCTTGGCCGTTCCCGAAGTCTTCTGCCATCTGGAGCCGTAGTCCATCATCTTCAATGTTCCTCCTATTATCCTAACCACATGGCCGAACTATTTCAATTGGCGGGTTTGCAGAACCTCCTTCATTTGGGCGACTCCCAATTCATGTCGTATCCTCTCGTTGCGAGCACAGTCCCTCTTGTCTTACCGACTATTCTTCGCAGAAGTTTATTATTTCAAAAATATTTGGTGTGCCCATCCAGAGGATGGTCCACATCAATTATAATTATAAATAGATATCTGCGTGTGGATAGATATTTGCACAAATAAACAATAAAATAATAAGCAAATAAAATAAACATAAATACAACTTTATTCTTATGCACAAATATCTATTTATATATATAAATAGATATTTGTGCATAAGAATAAAGTTGTATTTATGTTTATATGCGGAATATTACTTATATATATATATATATATATATATATATATATGCGGAATATTGTCAGTTGAGAAGAGATGAATTACGAGAATCAACTAAAAATCAGATATCCTTTTTAAAAGACATTTTCTGATCTCTTCGGAATTCCAACTGATCTCCTTTATACTATACTAAAATAAATTTTACATCTCACCGGAATAACTATGGCTAGAAAGGTATATTATTCTAATCCATTCAACGCTCAACAAATTATAATTGTGATAGATAAATTAAAAATATTCTTCCAGAAACCCTAAAAGATTAGCAGACGTTCCTCAAAGACAAAGTAAGAAATAAAATTAAAAATACTCCTCGTAACAGCTGAAGCAAGTTATTTATTAGGAGCCAGTTTGGGAGCCAAGAGGTGCAGTTTTGAAACCGGTTTTGACCTCCGCGATACCTACGTAAGCCGCCTTAATTTGCATCGTCACCTTTATTTGTAATTATTCGTTATTTCGAAACAGGTGCTTCGTCGGATCACGTGATTCAACAGAGGAAAAACCTATTAACATTTCTAAACAATATGCAAATGGGGTCGGTCGGTTTCTGTCGAGGAATAGAACGGCTTACGGACCAATAGGATACAGTTATGTTCATTAAAAGCCAAAATAACAAATTGGTCCTTGTAATGGTCGATTCTTCAGCTTCACGAGTGTATGTATAGAAATTTTCCATTTATTTATGTGAATAGTTACAAACATAAAAAGATTTTAATGATTGGATATATTATTTCTATTGATTTATTATTACTTACATAAACTGAGGATCTGAGGTTAAAAAGATTGAAAACTGAAGCTGGAGAATACTCCAGGATGCTAAGGTAATGCCTTAACACTCTCGACCATCGTTTATATAAATATATATATATATATATATATATATATATATATATATATATATATATATATATAATAATTTTATATTATATTCTCTATATTTTTATCCTATACAATACAAGATTTTATACTGCGAAAGAACCCTGCATGACCCGGAGAAACAGTTTAATATTGCTACAAATTATATCTTTTTTAATAGATTTCCATTTTTATTTTTAAAAGGTTATCCTGACCATAATTGTTTCAGTTCAAGTTCTGTTTGATTTTTCGTAGACATTCAATAAATTTTGTATTTTTTAGCAATTAGTGTGAATTATATTGAATTTCTCTATTGCAAAATTAAAACCTAAAATTTTCAGGTTCGAATCTCACTTGACCTAAAACAATTTTTTTAGCAGTTTTTTTTTTGACAGACATCGTTGACCGTGGATTCTGCGTAAAAGAGTAGTATATAATAGTAGTAGTATTCCTGTCTTCATTGGCTTAACAGACCGGGAACTGAGACCAAAAAATGAGTTTGATTTCCAGAAAATTTTTGGTCGTGTATTCCGAAAATACTTTCACCATAGACTGAAAATATGACCTCTGCCACCCTAGATAGGTTGCTATCAAAATTTATAGATCAACGAATTAGTTATTTTCGTAATATTGTTCAGATATTCCTCAGTTACTCACTTCTAGTATGTTTTAGGCAAAATTTGGACATCATCAATTTTAAAGAACGTTAAATTTTCTGAAAGTTTTATATGGAATGTCTTTCAAAATTCAGAACAGCTACTATAATATACGGAGTCGTAAACATCTGCTAAATGTCAGGAAAAAGCAAAAAGTTAGATATTATGTGGTTTACCCTTAATGACTATTTTTAAGTTCAATTTAGTGCAAAATGCATATCAACTAATCTTGAATTTCCTACACGATTTATACTCATTATTCGTAATTACCCTGAACAGACTCCAAGGAATAATGGAAGAACAATTTTAGAGAAAGAAAAATTGTTATTTCAATATTCCTTGGCGTTTGTTGAGAGTAATTACAAATCTTTTGTGTGAATCTTATAGAAAATTTAATAGTTATTAAGACGAAACCACTCAATATATAACTTTTTGCATTTTCTGGATATTTTGCAGATTTTGTCGGCTCCGTATCTCAATAGCTGTTCCCAATTTTAAAAAATATTACATATAATACTTGCTGCAAATTTAACTTTGTTTAAAGTTAGTACTGAAAAAGTGCTACCTAAAATGCACTGGAATGAGTTACAGAGGAAAATCTGAAAAAGTCTACTTTTTCTAAAATTGTTCTTACAACATTTTTTGGGTTTCTGTTGAGAGTAATTACATATATTTTGTATGAATCTTGTAGGAAATTTAATCCTCTACAAGATGGGTCATAATGAATTTTGCACAAAATTTCACTAAAAATTGTTATTAATCAGATGTTAAACTATTGTTTATCAGAATTTTTCAGTTTTTTCTAACATTTTGGAGATGCTTAGGATTCTCAATAGATGTTCTGAATTTTAAAAAATAGAATAAAATTGTCAGTAAATTTAATGTTCTTTAAAACTGGTAATGTACAAGTTTAGCTAAAATGTATTGGGAATCGATTTACTGAGGAAAATCTGAAAAAAAAATGATGACTTCGTTGACCTATAAAATTTGATAGCAACCGATCTAGGGTGGCAGACATTCATATTTCCAGTCTATTGTGAGAGTATTTTCGGCCTAACTGAAATATAGAACCTAATAAAGATTTTTTTTTGGCGTCCCTCTAAAGATAATTTCTGGTTAAATATGGTATATGACGAATATACATATATGCATTTAGTACAGTTGTTTGAATTTGAATTTCCCTAGATGTCAAGGAATTAGTGCTTATCCACATTTAATTTGTATTTTGTTCTCATTATTAACATATATTTTAAATTCTTTAATATAATAGACCCACCCACTTAATGATTCTATTATCAGTATCCAACAGCAGGTCGCTAGTATGTCCTCGTAGCCTCTTTTTCTTATCTGATAAGAGTATGTGTGTAGAAGGAAATCTCCGAAAGTGAAATGATTAAAAACGGTAGGAATTATTCCATTGTATAACATAAAAAAGGAGAGAGAGAGAGAGAGGATACAGGATTTTCAGATAATTGCTTTAGTGTTCTGATGTAAATATTAATTCTGAATTATTGCATTGCATAACACAAAGAACTTCTTTCAATTTCATTTTACTGAGACTAAAGTAAGTAAGGAAGTAGTATTTGTCGACTAACAGTGATACAAGGGGTTGATGTGGTTAGAATATTAGCCAAATTTTTGTATGTTACCCATTTTATAGAGCGTTTTCCCACCCCGCAGTCAATCCACGGCTGATGGAACAGAAAATAAATTTATTTTTGTGACTGAAACCCGAAAATGGAATTCTAGTGACGTCCCAATTTGACCACATCACTCCATGCACATGTCACATACCGTTGTAAAATATTAATGAAGTGAATGCTTCTCTTGAAATGACCACTTAAAATATAGGTTTTTTATTTCCCAAAATGAATTGAATTATCCAATGACGAATCCTAGCAAGATAACTAATGGAAACATGATTAATTATCTGAAATTTGTTAACATATAATTAAGAATTCCTAAAAGGTTCATCTAGTCAAACTGTCACTTAAGTCAAGTTAAATACTAAAAGCGGATTTCTTTTAAGTGAAATTTCCCGTTACCGTTAGAGACGTGACAATGGAACTGTCATTTTCAGTTTGAACTAACTGTCGTTCCAAGAAGAAGAAATATTTTAAGAGGTAAATGCCAAACAAATTAGGCAGCGCGCATGCGCCCGGTGAAGCTGCCCATTGGTTGGCCTTGTACTCTTGCTCGTTCTGCTTTGCCTGCATCCTGTTACCATGGAAACTGCATCCCTGTTGTCAAACCATTTCCCAGTATTATGCAACCTAGTCTGTAATCTCACTTCAATGATAATAAAAATAAATTATCGAATAATCCATGCTAATATCTAACTAAGATGCGATAACTGTTTTGACTTTGTCGGATATTGAGTTTTTTTGGATAAAATTTTATGGGGATAAGTACCGGGTTTTGCAGCATTGTGGAATAATAATATTAAAGAATTATTATTAACGTAAAAATGATAATCTGAGATAACATAGTACCTCACCCAACCCGATCTCAGAATATATGATTTTTCTTTTCTGCAATGTTGACAATAAGATAAATTATAAATAAAAAATTAATTGCACAAATAATATTAAAATCATACAAGCAAAATAATAAATCAAACAGTAAACAATCCCTCAAATCTGGTAGGCAATCCACAATTGATTTTGAATAAATATTTTGACATATTTGAATCGTCTAGATAAAGTTTAAAAACTTTTGGTGGGCACGTGTTATGAATGTGCTCCTAAAAAAAAAAAAAGATCATTAATTTGTTTGTTACTACTTTCTTTTTTAAGGAACTTATTTTTGAAATCCAAAAGTCATCCTAAGATTTATTAAAAATTCATATAACATTTTCTTGCATCCTTATTATTTTTTCTTAAGCAGCTACATATATTTTTAATATTCCTATTTTCGGGAAAATAATCAGACGATTTTTTCGACTTCAGCTAAGTAGATTTGGAATCGAAAAAAAAAAATAACGATGTTGTGAGGAAATTGAGACAACGAAATCCTAAAAAACATAGGAAAATAATACCAACAATAAAAGTGAATTGTGGCATATTTTAATAAAGATGTTTTGTTTTTCACGTTAAATCTGACCATGAGAATTTCTGTGTTAAAATTTCAGAAAAGAGGTAATGACGCGTATCACAATAAGTATACATACACATAAAAAATATTTGTATTTTTATATGACGAGTCAATCAAAAACGACGATACATACAAATATAATAAACAATATTCTACCAATCAGGTAAGGAATTATGCACTGAGTTTTACACTGGATCGTATTATCAACATTAGATCCTTGGCAATATGGAGGAACGACGACAACGATGACCTCAGAACTGCTGTTTTATAAATTACTTTTTTGAGGTCAGGTAAAAATGATTCATTTATTACACAATAGTTTATAATTTTCAAATAGTTATATATCAAAAATATCTGGTGCGCCCACTCACACGACTTACGCTTTGGGCTGAAGTCCAATATAAGTCCAATATTGCTTGCGATATGTTCGCTAGTATTGATCCTTATCAGATTTTTTTTTGTGTTTAGGTTTGTAGACAATTAAATTATTTTTCAAATGAGAATAGAATGTTCCGGGAGATATAAATTATATATTTTCTAATACTGTTCCGATTTCGATGACTTATGTTATTTTGTATGGAATTTACTCGCACTTACCTTTCAAATGATCATAACCGGGGTCAACTAAAAAAAAAAAAAGCAACAAAATCGGTTCACCATTTCAAGAAGTAAAGTTATTTCATTTTTAAGGCTTTGGTAAAATGATTCCAAAACACTTTCTATTTTTCCTCTATCATCATAAATGAGAGAGATATGGCGATACGAAATCTCTAATCGGGCGCCATTTTGAGACGAAATGGCGGATGGTTATGCCGAAATCCGAGGATTTATGATTGTTCTGAAGGGACCTGTGACTTTGGTGTTAAATTTAAAAAAACAGCCTAGTAGTTTCGGAGAAAAACCGCGGAGACGGACGGACACATTTTTTTTTTAATCGATTTTGGATACTGCGGATCTTGAAACGTAAAATCCCGAATTTTGAGGCGTTATTTATTTTTTCTTGTTCGATTACAAAGGCTCATTATTGAAAATAATAAACCAAAAGTTCGAATAATAATAATAATAATAAAAATCACTATTGCTGTATATAATTAATTCATACATTTTCAAATATTACAAGAACGAGCATTTATGAATGTCCATAAGTGTATTCATGTGTATAGATATTTAGGGTTGTTGAGACGGTAGGCAGGGAAAGTGGTTAAGGATTGGTGTTGGAACGAAGGCTAATTTTAATTTATGGATGGAACCGGGCAAAGAAATTCAAAATGCGTTGACACGGATAATATTAAGGGCTTTGTGAAAGGGAGCTGTTTTGTGAGAAGGCATTTTAGGTTTTAGGCCCTATAATAGATTGGAAAAAATAGAAACCGAGGAAGTACTGTCGTTGAATAAAAAACTTAACTTAACTTGGAGAGATGAATAGAAAACTTGACTAGGTACGCCAGGAAGAGATGTAAGTGAATGTGGAATTCGTAATAGGGTATTATGAAACCTTTCAAAAAGTCTCTCGAATTTTACCTCTAGCACAACTGTCTTCTCTATCAGGCAACCGTAGTTAAGTATTGGTAAATATGAGGAGTTGATAAAACAGTTTTAGAGGAAGCCGATGGATTCACGAAAAGTAAAACACCGTCATTCTAGGAAATATGTTGATAGGAAATTCGATCTTGAGTTAAGAATGAAAACGTTTAAAACAAAGGTTACATTTCGTGTATGTGATTGTTGGCCGTATATTACAAATCAAAGATAGGATTGACGGAAAACGATCAGGATGAATAAAACCATCTATTGTGTTGTGCTATTTAATTACCGACGTTTCGAACTTTGGTAAACGTAGCTTACCAAAGGATCGAGGAGCAATTAAGGACAAGAGGAAGTAATGCGCAACTCTCCACCATACAATAAAATGTTAGGAACAAAAGTGGGTTTTAGTCCATAATTTTTTTAATCTTATTATTTAGAAATTAAGCTAAGCTACCTCGAGCTTGAGACCGAAATAATTTTCTGAAAATAATTCAATAAAAATGTGACGGTCATGAGTTGGAGATAGTGGATTCTCTTGACCATTCACTGAAAATGTGATGACGACGGTGTGAGATGGTGGAGATTTTGATTAACAGCTTCCGGTCTTTCCTCATGAAAAATTGATCTCTCATTTGGCAAATTTCTAATGACAACCTCAACCTTCTCTATAGCTATTCATGTTTGTGGTGTTTTAAACTTACAAAAAAAAAAAAAATGTTTATACTTTTATTTTTTTATTTTTACTATTATACAAACAATATGTATTGAGGGGACAATTTATACAAAAAATATATATTAAAATGTATGTTAGAAAAAACTGGAATTCGAAATTTTAAAATGTTCACAAAAGAATTCATTTAAATGCAAGAAGTAAGATTTAAAGCAGTGAACGTCATTCTCGTCGAGATAATGTCCCTTTAAGATCCCGCTGCCGCAAATCGACAGAAGCCTCGGAAGACTGGAAGACAGACAGGCATATTGCAGCGAATGGTAATTGAGATAGAAGATATCGGAGGAGTGTGTGTGTGATGTGATGTAAAGAAGATAAGAGCGAACGCTGAGTTCATAGAGATTAGAATTATCTGGTTGGCGATAGTGCTCTTGTCAACAGGCCTTTATGTAACCCCATCCTCTGGTCACATGCACATCAGTCAAGGCTCTGTCGTTGGCGGTCCATGTTTGCTACTGCTCTGGGGTGCTTCCTTCCTGGCTTTGGAAAAGAATAGAAGATTAAAAGAAAATTAATTACTGACTATTAGCATGAAACGATCTGTGTTAGAAGTTGCAATGTGGAATCAGGTGCACTTCAATCGCGGACAATAGCAAGGTGTGGATTTAATGAAATATATTTTTAAAATAACGAATAAGAATTCGACCACATTTTATTAATAATTAATATTCCACTTGGGGAATAATACGCCAACCTTCAAAGGGAGATTCAGGCTTCCAGTATTATAGTAATATAGAAGATAATAATTAGGGATTGATAAATTATTTGCTACTTCTATAAAATTGTTTTATTGAAAACTAGTTTCGAATGCTATACATTCATTCTCAGTTCTAAAAACACACAAAAAATTCAGAAATAAGCAATTCAAAATATAGTTTGGTATTATTATTCATAAAACATTTTTGAATTAAACTTAATTCATAAATGTTTTATAATACTGATTTATATTACATCTAATTTAATATGTATAATAATACCAAACTATATTTTGAATTGCTTATTTTTGAATTTTTTTGTGTGTTTTTAGAACTGAGAATGAATGTATAACATTTGAAACAAGTTTTTAATAAAACAAATTTATAGAAGTGGCCAATCATTATCAATCCCTAATTAGATTGATCCTTCTATACCATCATGCGTACGTCAACTGATAGAAGATAATAGTTAGGAGTGCGGTCAGAAATTAAACACGCAACAAACAATTCCTTTGAGAATAACCAAGCATAGTTAAGGCATAAGAAAAAAACAATTATTATGGAAATAAATGGGGAAAGAGGCAATATGACAAAACTAAAATTGAATAGATAAATTTAAAATCAGAAAGATGTATAAGTCAGAATAAAGTTGAACTCATAATTACGATGATATGTTCCTAGCAAGTAAACCTAGTTGTAAATCAAACATCTGAAAGAAGTGTATTTAGTAAAAGAACAATTTCATTATAAGCGATAAAAAAAAAAAAAAAATCTTAAAATTAAACTAAACTGAGCATTTCAATTGCTTGTTTACATTAAACAAATAATTATTATCTATTATTACTCTTAGATAACACCAATTGTGGTTAATTAACCATTTAATCAATATCAAAAAGTGCTATCTTCAATGGTTTTCAGAATAAGAGTTAGTAACAAAAGGTTGAAACATATTGATAACTTCAATGCTAGACTATTTCAAGCATACCTAGTACTTCGTGGCGATAACAAGTCCGAAGCATATCAATGGAAGGCAACTGAAAAGAAAACCGAGAAGGCTAGGTTCGATTCTCACTGGGATAATTGGAAATCTTTCATTAAGAAAATAGGCCAACATAGAACAGAATATCTATTCTGTAAATCTAATAGATATTAAAAGAATATCTAATCTTACTTATATGTATTAGACGACGCAAATAAGGGTATTTGATCCTTAAAACTGAACAAAATTATTTGCAGCTGTTTACTTTCATACAGCTGCACATACAGGCGGGAGCCGAGGCCAAAAAACGCGTCTGATTTTTAGAAATCTTTTAATTGTGTGGGCCGAAAGTACTCTCACTATGTACTGGAAACATAAACATCTGCCATCCAAGATCGGCTGTAATAAAATTTTATTGGTCTACGAATTCGTCACTTTTTTTTTTTTTAGATTTTCATCAATAAATCGCTTCCAGTGTATTTTAGATAAAACTTCGAAAAATTTTCTTCTTCTTCTTCGATGACGCTAAAACTCATGAAGAGTCCAGGCCAGCCGCAACTGGAGTCCCCAGTCTTCTCTATTTTGTGCTGCTACTCTCCAATTTCTAATCCCCAACAATATTTGGGCATCTACTGCCACCCAATCCACCCAACGCAGGCGAGGGGTTCCATATTTTCTACGTCTGAATATTTTTTTCTCTAGGAGTATTTTGGGGACTTATTCAGTAATTATAAAGTCGTGCAACATGCCCTGCCCATTTCAGGCGTCCAGTCTTTATTAAATTAACGATGGCATTATTCATTAGCTCTGTGGTTTTCTTCGATGTCCATACACCTTGGTTACACACAGGTCTCATAATCCTTCTCAAAATCTTTCTTTTGAATCTCAACAGAGCTTTCGCCATTGTCAAGAACTCCGATGAACATTTGAAAAGGAGCCTGATTGGTGTTTTATAGATTCGTATATCTTGGTTATCTTAAAGAGAAATTTGCTTCTTAGATGTTTCTGAAGCCCATAATAGCCCTTATTTGCTGCCGTTATCCGACGCTGTATCTCCGGTTGCATATTCTTGGTCGAGTTCCACTCTGTTCCACGGTAAATAAATTTCTCTCGAATTCGACAATAGTCTTAGTTGAAATCTCCGATTTTTACTTTTCCTGCTGGATACACTCATTATTTATTTTTTTTTTTTTTGGATTGCAGATACTTCTTTTTAGACCCATTTACCTGCAATCCAACTTTAGCAGCTGTTCTTTGAAGATTCAGGAAGATTCACATTCTCCACGCTCATAAAACAGCGCCCAACCATATCCATATCATCGGCGCAGACTAGGATTAGGCACATGTTGAAAATTGTCCCTTCGATATAAATTCCTGGCTCTCTGATGGCATATTTCAAAACAATATTGAATAAAAAGCATGCCAAAGTATCACCCTTTCTGAATAACTTGTGGCTATGGAAAAACTTAGAAGTAGCTCCGGAGGCTCTCACTAAGAACTCATTCTGACAAGGCGACTAGGTTCGGAGGGATATCAAGAGCAATGATTCAATCATAAAGTTCCTGTCGACTCACGCTGTCATAGGCTCCACAAAAATGCTCAAAGGTCTGGATATTGTATTCAGCCGCTCTCTCTATCATCGTTCTCACCAAAAAGATTTGGTCAGTCTTAGCTTTGCCATCGATAAAGCTTGATTTCGGCCTATTCTCCTTTCAACAAAGGGAGAAGTTTATGGAAAAGAATAATGGAAAGCACTTTATAAGAAGAAGAAAGAAGGAACATTCCTTTGTAGTTCTCGCAGTTAAGAGGATCCCCTTTCTTATGTATGGGACATGTAATAGTTTTGTGCTAATCTTCAGGAATGCACTTCTCTACTCAGTTGTCTAGAATTAGCGTATTGATATATTTAGGGATTATTTTCTCCTCCATCTTCCCAAAGCTCAGCCAAGATCCCATCCACTCCTGGTGCTTTATTATCCCTCATCCAATCTATGCCGTCCTGAACGTCTTCTTTATCCAACTCTTATGGTATGCGCCTTTTTCAATGAATTCTCCATTAAAGAATTTTTGAAGTGGTTCCTCCAATGTCCTATAACTTGTTCTCTCTCAGTGATTAGAAAACCATCTCTTTACAGGCATTATATCGGGGCTTGAATGATTGGCGAGATCTGTTTATTCGGAGGTAAAATTTTTTATTTCATTCTGGGTCCGATACATCTCGATTTTTTCCATCTCTTTCCTTTCCCAAGATTTTTTCTTTCTCTGGTGAATCCTTTCTTCGATCCTTCCCTTATCTGTATAGTCCTCCATCTAATATCTCTGTCTGTCCACGTACACTCAGCATTGAAAAATTGTTAAATTTTCTTTCCAGGCGAAGAAAGCATATTCTAGGGCTGCCAGGTTTGAAATCAATTACAAACTAAGCTAAACTCCTGCTAATAAAAAATCCAGTCCCATATACATGTCGTCAGTCCTCGCAGCTGTTGTAAATCGAATGACTCTTTTTAATTAAAATTCCCTGTCCGGTCCATCTCACTCTTGAATAGAAGCAATGTCAATCTTATATGTGTATAACTAGTTAAGGAGCTGCTTTAAAGTTTCTGGTCGGCATAATGATAAAACATTGCAGGGCATTAATCCGTCCGCCTTTTCTTTCTTTGAGTTCACAATAATTTTTATTTAAGGGGTTGGGTGATTAGCCTTCATAGCCTCCATTTGAGTTAGATATTCAGTGGTTTCGTTATGATAACTATTTTTTAATGCACTTTACTGCAAAATGCATAATAACTAAGATTGTTGTGGATTAAATTGCCTACATGATTCATACTATATATTTGTAATTACTCTCAACAGACCGCCAGGAAATATTTAAATAACAATTTTTCTTTCTCTAAAATTGTCATTTTAATATTACTTTGCGTATAATGAAAGTAATTATAAATATTTTGTATGAATCTTGTTAGAAATTTAATCCTCTATAAGATTGGTTTTTATGCATTTTGCACTAGAGTGGAGTAAAAAATAGTTATTAAGGCGAAATCACCGAATATCTAACTTTTTACGTTTTCTTAACAATTTGTAGATTTTTACGGCCTCTTATCTCTTTTGATCCAAATTTTAAAAGATATTACAGATAAAACTTGCATGAAATTTAACGTTCTTTAAAATTGCTAATGCCAAAGTTTTACACTGGAAGCGAGTTACTGAGGAAAATTTGAAAAAATGACGAATTCGAAGATCTATAAAATTTGATTTTAACCGATCTAGAGCGGCTGACGTTAAATGCTTTTCTGAAAATCAGACACGTTTTTTGTCATCAGCTTTCGGTCGAATTAAAACTGGACAAAAGTCCGGACACAGGCAGATCCAGAAAAAAAAAAATTCTTGAAAAATGTTTTATTTTATTAATTTGGATTTTAAAAGTGAACAAAGTATTTAATATTTTAAAGCTTCTAGAGGGAGGGGAAGGAGAATTATAGAGAAGGATCTGGTATATATGGTAGGTTCCCTGCACAACTATCTACTCCTATTTACGACGCCCTGTATTAAATAGGATGTATAATGGAGTAATAACTGGAGTCATACCGTGAACTTTTCAAAGAGGAAGAAGCATATTTTCTATATAGATCAACAATTATCACTCTGTGCAAGAACTTTTTGAACAATATTAAAAAATAAGAAAACAACATATTTTTAATTATCTATTGAAAAAATATTATGACCTTTGAATAAGGCTTGCATAAGGGACCTTTAGTAAGAGAATGATTTCATAGTAATTTAAATATTTATTATTTTTCTATAATAGCACTTAGGAAGTCTAATCAATTATTTATTAACATTTAGCAATGGTGACATTCCATACATTTTTTTTCTTTCTTTTCTTACATACACTTCATTTTCCTAACTGCATCCACGTTTCGGGATTGTTTCCTTATCTTCAGGATTACTTTCTACAAGTTTAATACAACATAAAACCATGTTGTATGAACATTAATAATCACATTTTTACCTACAACATACTGTACTTCACGTTACATTAATAATTATTTTATCTTTTAGTCTTCATTATTATGTGTACAGGGATACTGTATATGTCCAAGAGCTACTAAAAGGGTAATTAGCTCATATTGTTAAAACAGTTATGAATTGATCATAACAGACTACGAACTCATGATAAGCTCATTGTTCTATTCAAATACAGTGTATGTAAGAAAAGAAAGAAAAAAAAATGTATGGAATGTCACCATTGCTAAATATTAATAAAAAATGAAATATTTATGTGTCGAAGCGTATTCATTTATTATAGTATTTGATCTCGCATAACCTTCAAAATTACTGATTATACCAGTTTTCTCTATCAATGCTTGAATAAAATGTCATCATATAAAAGGTTTAGTTGTAAAACTACTAATTCCGATTTAATAAAGAAAGAAAGTCAATAAAAATTAGAAAGCCATTTAAAGATAAGGGGTACTTAAATATGACCGTGATAGAGAAAATAGGACTGTGACAGTATATAACAGTTTCTTCTGCTAAATACCTTTATCTAGCTTAAGTGGGATTGTGTGGGATTTCCCCTTATTGTCTCACCTGTCGACACACCTTCTCAAGGAGTTATGATAATCGACTCAATGAAATGGATTCTAAGGAAAACTCATTGCAATGCCATAATTAATAACGGCATGAAGAAACATTTTGGGTGCAAATAATTAGAGTTGGGATATCGATATTCGATATTTCCATATTAACAAAATCCATAAACATTATCCCTAATTATTGACAAACTTAAATTCTTCAATAGCAGTGAAAAAAAATATTCATTTAAAATAATATTGAGCTGAGTATAAAATTATATTAGACCTTGTCAATTATATTTAATTCTAAAAAAACATTATCATGATTGATGGTGACATTACAAACTCCTCCAGATCACAATTATTCTTCTCAAACATTTCTATAAATCCAGTAGTTCCAGTAAGCATAAATAACTCTTAAATAAAATTCAAATACATCTAGGAAAAGGTTATAACCAGTTTATGATAAAACGAATTGTAATCGATCTCCTAAGCTACGAAGACCGATATAAAGCACACAGAGAAAGTACGAATGGCAATCAATTCAAGTTCTTCGTTACGATGAGAACATGGTACAGCTTCATAAATTTTAACCGGCTTTGATAAACCATAAGACTAAAACCGCCAACAAGATTAAGAAATATCAAAATTTATTGCTTCCCATCATTATTTTCTCATGCGCAATACGAGATTTTTACATTTCAAAATCCTCCATATTGTTGGAGCTCATTGATTAAAATTGGATAAGCAAAGTTAAGATTTTGCTACTGTCATTGGAATAAATATAAAGATGATAGATAATAAGAAATTTTTGCTAAATCTCCAAAGTATGAATTGAACGACATTTAGCAAAAGAGAATAGCCCATTAAATATGCAAAAATGATTTAGAGAGGTGGTTTTGAATATGATTAGTGTTTATTATTTTCAACAGAAAAGAGCTGTCTCTTGGTTCAGGTATTTTCAATTGAAAATCGAAGCTGAAAAAAATATTGGAAATAGAATGCGACGTTTTTATCTCATAAAAAAAGAATCAAACTACTTAATATTTTCAGTGGAACAAGTTACAATGTATTCATATTGTAGAATAAAATTGGGTTAGAGACAAAAAATAAAACGAATTTATTGGAAACCTTCCAAATTTTTCAAGGCTATTTAACTTTACCTTGAGTTTATCCCCAAAATGTACAATGTGAATTGGATACCTTCTGTTGAATACTATCCAATCAACAAACGAAGCAGATCTATTCTGCTGCTTTAAGGACCTAAATGAAAAGTACCGTATAAGACTATTTCTTGTATCTGCTTGTATTTCTTGTGTCTGTATCTGCTCCATAAAACGAAGTTCATTATCCTTTATAAGAAATGCTCGACGATGTGGTTCAAGAACTAGGCGAGTTTATTAAGGGAGATAAAAACATCGAAGAAAATGATTATAGCCTTAACTGGTCATTGTATTAATTTCATAATCAATCGTAAATTATGCATTGTATTGTACCGAGTCCAAGATGAAAAGGTAGATTTAATTACTCATTAGAATAAGTTTAAAATACGTAGATACTAAAAAAATAATTTTAAAATATAAGACAGGTTCCAAGGGAGAATAGAACTCTGCAGGGCTTGCACTAGCACCGAAATCTACTAAGATCTCGTTGAACACCGATCATCGAGACTGTGGACAACGGAATGCCCTTAAGCCGAAAGGAGTTTTAAAAGAGGATTTGAGCCAGTCTGGCCGGTGCTGCTGGGTACGTTTTCTTATTCGACGACGGGCACCTGCCGAAGAGCAGGTGGGGAAGAGCTACGCTTCGACCGGTTATTCAACAGCGAAGCAAGAATTATCTTCTCGATAACCAGAGGAGATTCTTCTTTTTCATAGTTAGCTTTAATATTCTTAATGCTTGAGGATATTTCGAGACACGTGACGAGCCATTCTGAGACTCGAGTGACGATAACGAGCGACTTGATAATAGCGAGGGATTTATCTGTGAAATGCTTGGCTTATCTCTCAATAAACACTGGACCTTGCCATGATATCATCAATACTTGAGGCAACCAGAATACAGTGATAAAGGAGTGGGGATATTTTGTTAATCTGTAGCAATGAAGAGTGGTAGGGGGCCTGAGTTTTCCTCTCATATTTTCAACTAATGAATCGATTTCGATAACACTTTGTAAAATCATAATTTACCCTCCAAAGTGTTACCGTCTATTTTTAATGTATATCTTAATAAATAGATGGGATATTATAATAATAAAAACCATGTCCTAAATTTTATTATCTCATTGCCTTTGTGATTATAAAATTCAAACTTTATCTGAATTAACCTCAGTATCAAAAGCACAATTTGAAAAAGCAAACCCAATGGCAAACGAAGCGTGCAAACTTATTCCTTTATCAGAGTCCACATCATTTTCCAAGTTAAAGGTCGAAATGGACATAAAAATTTGAGAATGAATAAAATTATAAAGAAAAATACCTCCAGGAAAAAATACGGCCTATCGACTTGTCGAAAAAAGAATTTGTAGCCCATTTCAGGCTTCTCACCGGACATGTGGAGATCTCCAAGCCCATCTACCACTAGTACCGGCACAGAGGAGATATTGGGAGGGAAGCGAAGCTGGGTTTAACATGAAAAGATGGGATGGCAGAGTGGTATAAAAGAATAGCATAGTCATCAACATTATATAACACAAACAAATCAAACCAGATCAGAAAACCGAGATGTAAAACAGTAAAATAAGTTATTTTTAAGCAAATGATATCAGGGAAGAGGGAGGGGGGAGGAGGAGAGGGGATTGGCTTGTCCAGCTATCCTAATTAAGGTACAATGTCAAATTCTGAAGAAAATAAAAAATAAATATTTTCAGCAGCATGCACTTCTTTACGTCTTCTCTCACAAAAGTACAATAAAATAATTTTTTAAACAATTGTAGTACGACAATTATGTTCACTATATATTTTTGGTGTGTCAAGTTATAATAAAGCGAACATTATAATCTCCGTCTTTTTATTAATAAAAAATCTCTAAGGTGTACATTCACAAAATTACAAAATGAATAATTGTTGTGGCTACAGTGTAGCTAATTTCTCTAAACATAAACGTACATTAGAGGAAGCCATTTTGAAAATTCGTCATTTAAGCCCTGTCAGAATATTACAATGAGGATTAGATCTTAAAAAAGAGTAAAATAGAAGTGATATCGAATGGCACCTCCAATAAATCTGATACGCTGTATCTTCGTTAATACTGGCCTGATTTTTTTATTTTTTATATAATTTGATTACCTTTCATATGATTCTATACATAATTTATTATAAAATGATCACTTTTTGAGTTATGAGCAAATAAAATTTTCTATTCCTCGTAACTCTATTCTCTGCATTTTCTCCGTGGTGCGCTACTTAAAGGCCTTGAAGATAATTTTGGAAGTTTCAGCGCCGTAAAAAAATTCTAAAAACCCGTGAAATCGATTATATAAAGTGGTACTTTTGTTTAGTCGATTTTGATGGAAAAGTTGCTATAACTTCCCAGGAATATACCTACCTTAAATACTTTTCAGTTTCGTACTTTTCGTTTTTGAAGTAGGCTGTTCAAATACACACACGCAGGGATCATTTTACGAAACTTAGTAATTTGGACTAAAACGTGTATTTTGCATTTTGAAAGCTTGAATTCGAAATTTTTCAAGTTCTCAATACTTCTCCTGATTATGAATTTCATAAATAAGTAAGGGAAAAATAAAAATACGGAGGAAAAGTAAAGTAACTCTTCCAAATAATAAAAAAATTATTTCGATCCAGTTCGATTTATCTGTACTCAATATCCTCAACTATTCATAAATCTTTTTTTTTCCATTAAAAGAAAAAGTTTAGGGTGGCAAAGGGCACATAGGCTAGGTATTATTTCAATATATGGTAGAACAATTGGCTTTTCAATGGCTAGACTCTATGAATATTAACTCACAAGGTCCCATTATTAAAAATCGATACTGATCTCCTTTAGTACAGGTTTATAAGAAATTTATAGACGAACCTCTTTGTTCTGCGATTATGCTATAGAGTTCGGAACCACAGCAATTTGGATTGCGTTATATCAATATTTACTGAATAACACGGCGTCAAGTATGCGTTACTGAAAACGGAGGTGGTTAGTAAATTGAGAGGCGACATTGGTTAATTATTCCGGTTGTGATGTCATGACATTTGCATGTTGACTATCTTCCATCTTTGGTGGCCTGGTTATGTTCTATTGATAATGACGTAAGTCGCTAATGAGGCAAGTCATTAGCGCTTCGACGAATATAGTGTGCTGTTCTCAGCTGTCTGCGCTGGTGTTAGTGTTGACGGAATTAATGTTATTTATTATTTAATAAAAGAATATTGGGTATAATTTGTACGGAAAAAAACACACAAAAAAAAACGTGAGCTGCAGAGCTCCGTCACTAAGTATTTTTACTAAAATACAAAATCGAAAATATCAAAATGGCGGAGGTGGTAGAAAAGAGTTGACCAACTGCATTAACATACAAGTTTTCAACAATCTAACTCCATTTGTAGGGTTGCAAGAAGTGCGCAAACCTTAAAAACCTCGAAAAAGCATGTGAACATACTGAAATTTGGTCTCACTTTTACGGTATTGTTCTGCCTAGAAAACAACCCTACGTACTGACTTTCACCTCATTTCATCCAAGGGAGACTGCTGGAAGTGCCCAAATGTGAGGAAAATAATTCAGACATCCTTCTAACCCCCAATAATCGTGTTCTAGGGGTTATGAAAGAGTTTGAAATGTAACCCCAACCCCCTACGATGACCGATGCAGTGCAATATTCTATTATTTTCGGAAAAAATTCAACTAAAGACGCTGCGCCTACCAAACCAGGGTTTATAAAGGCATTACTTCGAGTGCTTATTTTTACGAAAAATATATGACGTGGACAATACACGACTGACTTATACGCCTATTAAATTGTAAATCGGTGGTTCGAAAAGTGATCCTGAATTTGGCTACCAGTTTCCGAAGATTGCAGTAAAAACGACACTCGGCGTCGCGATATCCATTTTTGGAGACACACACACAAGCTCTTATTTCTGGAGGTCCAATTCCGTTATTAAATGTCGTTTTATTTCAGTAGGTAACAAGTTCCCAAGAGATTTCTTCGTGTTCCGTGACAACATTAGAACTGCCAATGTCACTCGATAAATTATTGCAAATTGACGGTTTCGACATTTTAAGCAGAAGAACCTATTTAGCTATATAGTGTCAAAACAAATGTACCAGGAGGTTCTGGTTCCATTCGGGAGATACCTAAAATATATTTAAAAGTTTAATAGTGTTTGCAACGAAATACTTCGTGAAAATGATTGAGTAACAACATAAATAATAATATATATGTGTAACGGTATGAATATAAAACAGACGAATATTCAAAACTTCACAGTTATAATTTATAAATCACCTTACGAGTGCTATTTTTTTCATTATGCAGAATTTATATAAGAAAAAATACATTGAATTATTTTATTTTTTGTTTACTTTAATAATGTAATAATTAACCTATTCGATCTAACCCTGGAGAAGGCCATTAGAGAATCTGTATTCAAATGGGCTTCAGGATTCAGCCGAGCAGTACAACTTCTGGCTTATGCTGATGATATTGATATCGCCGGACGATCCTTCCAGGCTGTCTCTGATGGATTCCTTAAACTAGCAGAAGCAGCGAGAAAAATGGAACTTAAAGAAAACGCTGCAAAGACCAAATACATGGTCACAGAGGAAATCCCCAGGCCTGGCGAAGAAATCACTATCGGGGAATATACTATTGGAAAAGTCTCCGAGTTTATCTATCTTGTGTCCCTCATAACTCAGGACAATGTTATAGATTCAGAAATTAAACGAAGAGTGCTATGCGCCAACCGTTGTTATTATGGCCTCAGTCCATATTTTAGGAGCCGTGCATTGACTAAGGAAAAAAAGTTCCATTATGCAAAACAATTATTCGGCCAATTCTCCTTTAAGCCTCAGAAACGTGGACTATCTCCAAAACTGGTGAGCAGAATTTGATGTTCTTTGAGAGAAAGATTCTGGGTAAAATCTTCGGAGCTATTGGCCAGGTATGGCGACGTCGAACAAACCAGGAGCTCAAAGATTTATTTAAGGAACCAGACGTGGCGCTGTCTTTGAGGCTCAGTAGATTGAGATGGGCCAGCTATGTTGCTCGGATGGCTGAGAATGATCTGCCAAAGAAAATAATGACGGAAGTGATACATGGAATAAGGCGAAGAGGAAGACCTCGTCTTCGATGGAGTGATGGAGTGACTGGAGATACTAGGTCCATGTTAGGTGTGAGGAGCTGGATCGGAACAATTGGTAGAGGCTGGTGCAGGAGGCCAAAACTCGACATCGAGTTTTAGCGGCGATTGACTGAATGAATTAATATTTAATTAATTAATATATTTTAATATTTTTCTAAATGTTCCAAAAATAACTGACCCATTGCTCTATTGGTTAAAATTCCATTTAAAGAAAGAGGAAAAAAATGAAAGAAGTTGCAGCTAGAGCCGGAAATGCAGGTAACGGGTACCAGCACAATCCTAGACCCGAACAGACCAGATAGGACTCTTTCACTCCAATAATCGTAGAGAGAATTCATATGTGAATTCATATTTCGATCTCTTCAGTTTTACGGAGCCAACGCTTTAGTTTTTACTAAGCAATACTAAAAATATCATCATCAAGGAGGTCAATGATATGGCTACATAACAACTCTTGTCTGTTGTTTCAACATAAAAATGATAACGGTAAGACCTCATAAAGATGATAAATTTTGTTATATAATGTTTTTGAGTATGATTGTTTTATAATTAGATCTAAAAAAATAAATATAAAATCAAATAAATATAAAATAACCCAACGTATCTACTTCACAAACACAGAACATAATAATTTATTACAGTGCAATAGACATCCCAGTACCGTTAAACCTCCCACCTCCTTTCTAATTACTACCCACAGCCCTTAAAAAAATGAACAAGAAAACGATTATACCTGCTCACTATTACGATTTTACAACACTTTTGCTTTTCAACAACTCATCAATGACAACCAGTGTTACTGATATTTCTGAATTGAAAAATTCATCATGGATCAGAAATAAGACAAAGTCTAGTCAGTTCAAACTCAAGGACGTTATAGCGCTCAAGTTTTACTTCAGTCAGCAATCTACCTTCTTTGGCAGATTGTTCTCGTTCAGGCAGGACTTAGAAATTTTATTTAATTTGAACAATTTCATCAGGGATAATTCAAGGATCAGTACTACAATATAGAAAATATAGAGAATCTCACCGAGATTTCTCCTGACGACACAAGAATCCTTCGAAAGCATAAAAATTCAACACTGGACCATTGACATTAAATACTACACTAATACATACCAATTATAAATACCACTTATAAATACTACACAACTCATGAAAAATCAAAACACACTATATTTACGAAACGTAAATCGGTTTACATAAAAAACAAATTCGCAGAATACTGTAAACTTTGGAATTACATCTGGAAGAATGGGACCTATATGTCAAGATAAACACAAGATTCTTAACAAAGGAATACAATTATTTAACGTACTTTCACTAGCAAATTCAAGGGAGAGGGAGGGGAGAAGAGGAGGGTACTTACGGGCTGAAGCCTCTCCAAAACACAAAATTAATTTCTTTTTACATTGGTCCATTTTTGTTAATATTGCCAAATAATTAATTACAATATGTTATATTTTTAAATCATAACGCATAACGAAAATAGCTTCGTTAATGTAGGTCTACCGTTAAATTTTATTTCTTTTGTACAAAAATACAAATATAAAATATGACATATTGCTCTTGTAAGAAATACAATTGTGGGAGTAGCGTCTATCTAAATGATGGGTTAAAAACCACTTCAGCTACTAAATGTAAGTAAGTGCCAAGAAAAAATATAAAAATTTTCTGCGTAAAAACATTATTATCCCTCTAATTACCATTAAAAAAAAAAACTGAATTTCTAATGTTTCAAATTTACTGCTTCAAATGGTTTAAAAAACGCAGTTTTGATCAGTGGCGTTTCCCTGTGAAATTTCCCGTGAAAATTCAGACCCGCGGCGTTCGCCACCCCACCCAAAATTAAATCCCGCATCTGGTATACCTTTCTTTCAGCTACTTTTTTAGTATAAATGTGATTGTCGCATTTACTTGCTTAAAACTATGTGGACGTAGGCCTCAAGGATATACGGTGAAGCAAAAAAGTTCTATTTTGCAAAGATAGAAAATGTTTACAATTTAAAGTACCTACTGATAACAAAAGTACCACGGTATGAGTAACAAGTCACTGTATGCAGTGATGCTGTCAATGCCCATTCCTCAAGCCTAAAATATTTTTATCTTCAAATTATCGAGCAAATCGATTCGCTAATTCTCGACATTTTGCTTCCAACAACAATTAAGCTGGAGGGAGACGTAAAAAAAACTTAAAAAAAAACATTAGGTAAATTATCTTCCTTAAATGTAGCTGTAATAAAATGTAGATATGAAAAAAAAAAGGAAGACAGAGCTTAATTTATATTTTTTCCTCAAAATAAACAATTAAATGATCTCTGCTTGAAAACTCCAATGCCTGATCTTCGTTTTAAATTTCAAGTAATTCTACATTTGTTAGATATTTTCAAGAATTCGGATAACAGATTATTTAGACAAACATATCTAATATTCCTAGGATTTGTAACTTGAACATTGTACAGCAGACAATGAATACAGTGTTGTACATAAAAAGTTGTTATGTAAAAGGTTCCCTGAGAAGTAAATCCTGAGTACATATCGCTTATCTAAAACTGAAATAACAAATATTTACATCAAAACTCGGAAATGTCTGGAACATTCTCAGCGTGAGATCTCAACATGGGATGTGCCATGTTTGAATTTTAAAATAGGCAGCATCTTTGACAATAATTTACATGTGCACGTATACAGTCAAACGCGGCATAGACCACAGACACATGTACCATTTAGTGATACCTGGTTATTTGGACTCAGGGACGTTTAAAACGTTTATTTCCTTTGAAAAGTCGAATTCGAAAATTTTCACGATCGCAATACTTCCCCTTACTATAGATTAGAATAAAATAGAAGAACAATTTTATTCTGGGATTAGATCCCTTAAGAATAACACAATCGAACAAATAAAACAGAAACAATATCAGGCCAAAAGATTACAAAATAAAGATCAATTAATATTTTCAATAAAATAATAAGCAAACAATATAAATTCTTGTCTTGAACAGAATAATTAATGTGAATAAAAAAAGAAAAAGAAAAGAGGAACAGAAAAATACAAAAATACAAAAATAATGGGCTGATTAGCAAAATTGAAGCTAGTACATTAAAAACGATTATTTACTTCTGAGCTAGATGTTAATCTTAAATTGAAATTACGTAATTAGAGAGCATCATTTCGGAAAGAAAGAAGGTGTTGGAAAAGGAGGGATTTGAATGGGAATAGAGAAAAAGCATGGCGGATAATAGAAGGAAAGGAATACCAGAGGATAGAGGAGCAGGCGATTAAGGAACGTTCGAATTTTTTGGTTCTCTGGGAAGGAGTATGGAGGTCAGAAAGGCAAGATCTTGTTTTCTGTGCGTGGACCGAAAATTTAAATTGTAGGAAGCTATAGATGTAGGAAGGGTTCTGGGTGGTGATAGTTTGATATTGGAATATTGTCTATGGTTGGAGGGAAAGAGACACTTTAACTCGCCGTAAAGGTTGGACACTCGAGCCCCTCTCGAGTTACCGAAGACTATATATTTATATATATATATATATATATATATATATATATATATATATATATACATATATATATATATATATTTCATAAAAAATATCCTATGTTATTTTCTCGTTATTTTTACATAAGATAAAATATGAATAACTTTTTTTAGTTTCTATAAACCAATAGGAACGTGGAACGAACAACCAACTTTGGGTATTTTAAATTAAACATAAGAATTATCTATGAATTATAAAAATAAATAAATAATTTGAAAAGTAAAAGAGATAGTTTCAATTGGGAGAAGAAAATTTAGCATGGATAGGCGATAATAGAGGTAAAAGTAAAATAACGTAAATAAACTTTTTATTAGAAATTATTAAGAGATTCTATTATTTTTCTATATTTTATAAGCTATAATAACTACATATTAAAAGTGTGTTTTCCGTTTACTTGTTATCGTTTCTCTAGCAATAATATATCTCTTCAACGCAAATTGGAATTATTTTCCTATCAATGGAACATAAAGATAAACATAAATTAGGTATTATTTATTTTTTAGCATTGGATAGTGCCAGAAACGGAGCTGAGCTTTATAAGCTAAAGGTTATACTAAAGACGATTGTTTAATTTTAGCCGAATGATTAAGTTGTTTTGAAAACTGAAGAACATACAAAAATGCAGCTAAAATTTAACTATAACACTAGTTTACTCGGTTTAAATGCTTTTGCCAAAATGTGTGTTTTTTATATAGATTCTAGTAAGCTGAGTACGGGAAAAAAATTGGAAAAATTCTGTCACGTCTAGTTCAAAAATACTTCAAAACAAATAATAGCACAAAACATAAACAGAACAAATTAGAAATGATTTATTTCTATAATTGACAAGACGCGAGCGTGTTCGAGACCTACACAGGAGGCTCCTTACTCCTAGTCATTCACATCTAGTCACTTAAATGTTTTACTTTAAATATTCCAGTTTAACTTGAAAAGTAAATGTGGTAGACGAAATCAGAAGAAAGATTCCTATTCTGGATTAAAAATCCTTCACAAAAAACCTGAAATGATTTCTGGGACTGTTGAACTGAGTCCATCAGGTAACATTAACTTAGAAGTTAGTTACGTTTTTTAAAGCTTATATCTTTATACCTACTCAATGAATTTTAACGCGGGAAATCTGGTTTTAAAGCGAATTTAATTGGCTTTGGTTTGGCGTTTTTTTTTTTTTACTTTTTTTAATTAAGCCAATAGGAACTTCATTTTTATCAAAGTTCTATTGAAAAACACTGTTTTTCGTTTTTCTTAAAATTGGAGGGTGATGGAGAAAAACGGGTGGCATCTCACTATGATGTTCACTGTAATCTACAAGAAAAATCATAAACATTTCATAGTATAAAAAAAAGTCAAATTTTGTAAACTAGTGTAATCGTTAATTAAAAAAAAAAATCCAGAAGTTTTATACGTTTCGAAATTACTTACTGAATACTGCAACAGATTATTAATAATATCCACGCGCAACTATTAGATAAGCTAAATAAAACAAACAATTATCCTTTCTATAAATAATTGAATTACGAATTAACTGCAAATGTGAATTCTGAAGTGATAAAAAAACAAGGAAAAAATAAAATAAAATCAATTTATGAAACCATATGTGAATAATCACTCTTGAATTATCTATATATTGGCCATTCTCACAAGAAGCGACATATGGTGTCCAATGCATTTTCCAAGCCCATTTATTCTTTTTGAAGTTGAGATTTTTTTGTGAGATTTTTTCTAATCTATTATTCTATTTTTTCATTTTTCCGAATAAGGCTTCTTCTTCTTTGTCTTCCGCCTTTCAGCGTGAGAGTACTTTTAAGTCAGATTGGCCATCTTCCCGATCAATGGCGAGTCTCCACATACAATTAAACGCCTCACCTCTCGCTCTTCCAGTAGTTTCATTTGTTCGAGAAATGGCGTTCTTGGACGTCCTCTTGGTCTCTTGCCAAATGGAGATATATCATCGTCTAGAGAGGTACAATATACCATTTCAATAATTTCCTTTCTATCGTTTTCATGATAGAGCACACCTTCAGTTCCCCTCTGATCCGTTCATTTCTTATGCGGCCTCTTTTAAAAAAATCATTTCTGCTAATACTTGAAATAAACTCAAGAGCATTCACTTCTTCACATCTTCTCACACATGAGTACAATTCTGTACACTACCTTTATATTTTAAGTTTATCAAGTTGAAAATATATTTTAAAAGTTTCAGTTTAGTTTTTATGGAAACATTTTGCTTCCATTAAATGATGTAAAAGTATATATTATTAAGTTAATTTTTGCTTTTGTATTCTTACATTACATTATTGGCAAATTGGTGGGAGGAGGTTCGGTCGCATCCTCCTTTCGGTAATCCATCTATGGTCTTGTAGTCCTCCTAGGATACTCCCTATTTTTGTTAATTTCGGTCCGATTTCGATGATTCCTTTGTGCATTTTAGAGAGTTTAATCACCTTTCATATGATTTCATACAAGATTCACCATAAAATACTTCCTTTTTGACTTATGTGCAAATAAAATTTTCTTTTCGCTATAACTTTTTCCTCTGCATTTTCTCGTTGCTATACTACATATATAAAAAGTTAAAGGGCTTTAAGGAGAAGACATTAAGTAAGTTTCATCAAAATCGTTAGAGCCGTTTACGAGAAAATTGTAAAAAATACCAAAATACATGATATAATACCTACATCCAGTTAGTCCGATGCGCTGTATCTTTGCTAATATTGGTCCGATTTTGATGATCTTTTTATTGTTTTTTAGATAATTTAATTACTTTTCATATAATTCTATACATAATTAAAATGCATATTTTTTAAGTTATGCGCAAATAAAATATTCTTTTCATCATAACTTTTTTCCTGCATTTCCTCGTTGATGTACCATATATATGAAAAGTTAAAGGCCTTTATGAAGAATAATTTAGACAAGCTTCATCAAAATCGTTAGAGTCGTTTTCGAGAAAATTGTAAAAATCGGTTATATAAAGTAGCACTTCCGGTTAGTCTATTTTGACGAATAAGTTGCTGTAACATCACATACATGTGCCTACCTTAAATACGTAATTTCAGTATCGTATAACTTTTCATTTTTGAGCTAGACTGATCACATACACACAGACATACAGACACACAGACCATTTTGCGGGACTTGGTTATTTGGAATCACGGGACCTAAAAACGTGTATTGCCGTTGAAAACTCGAATTCGAAACTTTTCACGATCGCAATATTTCCCCTTATTATATACTTCGTATGTAAATAAGTGAACGTAAAAAATGACTATTCAACTTTTCAAGACTACCAATAATCAATCGAAGGATAAACATTAATACACACTCTACTCGGAGAAGAATGAAGAAACAACACATACTTATTTCTAGTACATACTCAAATCGAAAGTTTTATTAAATATTTATTAAATTGTTTAAAACTGACTCTTGACCAAAATAAGAGCCAATTCGCCGTTTGTCGGTTTTCGAAAAACTTTCCCCATCCATCAACTTGAAGACTCTACACTAGGGACAGCGAACAGGATTCCAGCCTAGAATGAATATTTACAATGATGATCCGGTTAAAATGCATACAGCATGAAGAAATTAATTATTAGCATGCGCCTTAAGGACTTCCGGCTCTGCGAGCCCATTGAGCATAGCGTTTCCCCGTGGATAACCCGCGGCCTCCCGTATCGAGAGGGTACCTCATCCGCGATCAAGTAGGTCAGTCATTATCGGCCCACGTCATTACCATGCGGGAGGGATTAGTGACGTCACCGCGTACCTGCCCGCACCCCCAACGAGGTCGAGGCAGATTATTTGTGGATCTGGGTCAAACTAGTTCTAGGTCTTTCTTCACAACACATTCATTACTCGCATAATCCCTACTAATAGCTGGGTTATCCCGAAGTGAAAACGTTTTTATTTATGAATTTCTAATTCCAACAAAATATATTAAGAACCCTTTAACATTACTTTTACATTTAATTACATTACCCGTTATCAAATCTGTATAAACATTTCTACTTTCGATTTTCAGGATCATTACAATAACTTCTCCGTAGATCGAGAAGTTTAAAATGTGCTTTACACATGCGCAGTTTTATTTGAAAGTTATTGGTTGTTTTATAATTTTTTTTAATATACTTTTTTATGCTAGTTCGGATTACTGGAGTATTGGGAGTACTGAAGTTCGGATTATCGAGATTACAGTGTATAATAAACAGAAATAGCCATTTTTGCCAACAACTTAGCCAATTTTTCTCTCATCGCCAGGTAATGTAGAAATTCGCCAATAGAATAATAATCTTCTTATGTTAGCAACTGCAATATAAGACACGGCGAGGTAATAATATGAAACATTAGAAAAAAGGTAGCTGATTTGCTTACGTACAATTTTCATTTTATGATATTCAGATGAAATAAAATACATTAGGTACTAAACAAGCGTCACTACGGTCCATTAAACTTCTGAAATTTAAATTTGTTACCTACAGATACAGTTAATTTATTTAAATCTATTATTTTATGATTTCCAATAATATCGTACGATGAATCGTAACTATTCAGATGTAAAACATGAGCAACAATTAAATATAATTCTATTATTATCCAGTTGAAAAAAAAATTACTAATAATAAAAAAGTTTTAGTAAAGTTAAATTGTATATTTGTACTTTTTATTTTTATTTTTTGTAAAAATATTATTATCCTACAACATATACCTCATGTGAAAATAATAAAAATTAGGATTTTTTTTTTTTATACTGTGGCTAACATGAATTTGAAAAATATATTAGTGTTACAATTTGAACAAAACGGTATTCTCTGTATAAACGTGTTTCTGTATCGCATAGGTTTTATAGTTCCATTGGCTAATATTAACTCTTCTCCAAAGTCTATTCTATTCTATTCTATTCTTCAAAGGATTGTTGAACTTCGTGAAGTGACCAACAGAAGCCTGCCATCATATTGGTATTCGAGCGACCCTGGTATTGATTTTCTATCACTTTGTGGAAACCTTGCTTCGCACAGACGTTATCCAAATCATATTGATTTATCCATATTGAATGTATATTTACCCATATTGAATGAAATCAAGGCTAGTTATAATTGAATTGACGTAAGCGCACATAGCGATAATTTTTAGGTTGTTTAGGAAAGATTAGCCTTGAACCTACTAATGTATTTATATATACACTTCTATCTCTATTGTGGATATTAAGAAGGCAATTTGAAAATTTTTTAACGACTAAAGATAAAGTATAATGGATAATGAAATAAATACGAATAAATAATACTGAGGCCAAACAAAGTCTTTGCGTTTATGAAAAAATTGATAGTTTATTAATCTTTTCAGTATACCCTTAAAAATATAGAAACTGTTATTTTATATCACTTGAATCTCAGAGCAAAAGATTTGATATCCCCTTCCTACTCTCCTCCCTTTCCCCCATAAAAGGCGCTCTGAGATGTCTAATAGACCGAGAAGCCGTGCAAATGACATTATCTAAAGAAAACTTTGATAGCAACTTTTTTAGTCCTTACAGTACTGACATTAAAAAAAAAATAAGAGTCTGCCAGTCGGATAGCTATAATAAAATAGCTACCGATAAAAATGGCGTAAAAAAAAAATCAAAATTTAAGCACTTTTTTTGGCTTTCCAGCTATAATTCCTAATAGTGCATTCTATCGAAAAAACTATAGTATATTAAATTAAAAAACATCAAATTTTCCGTATAATGAGTACCCCAACATAATAATTTGGTTAACTAGTGTGGTTATTTCGGATAGGCAATGTGGATTTTGGGAACATCATAGTACTATTCACCATATATTAAAACTCCAACAAGATGTCTCTGATTCATTCATATCCAATTCAATAAAAGTAGCAGTATCCATCGACATTGAAAAGGCTTTTGACACGGTATGGAAGAGACTGATAATTGATAAATTGGTGGCTTAGGGTATTCAGGGATATTTCACTCAGTTTATTCTGAATTTTCTATCATGCCGCCAATTTCAAGTACGAGTTGGAACATCCCTTTCTCGAAGACAGACTCAAATAAATGGGGTACCGCAGGGATGTGTCCTCAGCCCAACACTTTTTAAAATAGCCATTAGACGGGATCACTAACTACATATCCGAACCTGCTAAAACTCTTTGATTCGTGGATGACATCTTAACTTATCTATCCACTAAATCAATTCAAGAAGCAACTGATCGATTGCAATCCATCATGGATGATTTAGATATTTGGCAAAAATTAAATAACAGGGTAATATCAAACATCACATCTATTAAATTCTTAGGAATGATATTAGACCAAAAACTAACCTGGATCCCTCACATCAAATATCTTTTTGACAAATGCTTAAAATATTGAACTTACTAAAAGTTCTTAATAGTACAAAATGGGGAGCTGATAGGAAAACCTTCTTTATGCTTTATAGAGCATACGTGCGATCTCTACTCGACCACGGATGTACAGCGTACTCCTCCGCCTCACCCACAGCACTAAAACTATTAGATAGAGTACACCATGCCGGAATCCGTTTAGCGACGGGTGCGTTTAGAACAAGTCCGATAGACAGTTTGTGTGTCGAAGCTGGATAACCACCATTAGAATATAGGCGACATATGTTATTGTTAAAACAAACTATAAAACTGAAAGCTCTTCTCGAATCAGAATGCGCTAATATATCAGTCGAAAACCCGTTTTTTCATAAATATTTATCAAGGAAAAGATCACCAAAATCTTTCAACGTAAAAACTAAACTCTTGCTCACTGATCTTAACTTCACAATTAATTCCGCAAATTTTCCAACATTCGTACCTCAAAATCCCACCTTGGCACATTCCCACTATTAATGTAAGTTACAAATTCAATCACCACTCAAGGCATAATAGAGTCACCAAACAAATGTTTGAGGATTTTTTGGATAGATACAGAGGACACACTGTGATATTCACAGACGGATCCAAAAGTTACAGTGGTGTAGGAGCCGCAATAGTTGATGTCTCCATGGCACAAACCAGTCTTCCCTCCGAGTGTGATTCACTCACTGCAGAATTGACAGCAATATACCTGGGGATAACGGAGGCATATCATGGGGAGAACAAAAACAACATCGTCCTCTTTACTGATTCCTTAAGTTCACTGTTAATGCTAAGAGATATGTACACAACTCATCCCCTTATAGTCCTCATACTTTATATACCTCATACCTTCAACTGGAAAAATAGTAGAGTCTTATTTGTCTGGATCCCAGGACACAACGATATACCTGGCAATTGCAAAGCCGATGAAGCGGCAAAAGTTGCATTATTGATACCTCCATCTGATTGTTTAGATATACCTCATAATGATATATATTCACTGGTGAAATCGCAAATAATCAACAAATGGCAAATAAAATGGACAAACACTGCAGAAAACAAACTAAGAGAGCTTAAAAACAAAGTACTTCCATGGAAAACGTCAACTCAGTGTAGCAGACGAGAAGTAGTACTGACAAGACTACGAATCGGACACACGCTTCGCTCATCAATATTTGCTGACTGGAACAATTAGACCAATATGTGCCCAGGGCAACGTACCTGACTGTAAAACACTAACTGCAGATAGTTGATTGATACCGGTCTTCCATATCATTTGGCAACATTACTAAATGAAAATAGTCCACACATTAATGAAATATTCGATTATTTAAAAAAAATTGATTAGATGAATCGATTTAAAATTAAAGATATATAATCTTAAGTTTCTTATAAATTTCTCTTGCTTCCACAATAATTATTCATGATATATGTTTTATTTTAAGGTCTCTTCTTTTATTTTAAATTATTTATTTTCTTCTATTCATTATTACTATTTTTATTTATTTATATTTTAATTATATGTTAATATCTATTTAGATTATTTTATTTTATTTCCATTTATTTATTATTTTTTTATATTTTTTATTTTATATTATTATTATGTATATATTTTTTTATATGGTTTTGTTTATATATAATTTTTTTTATTTTATTTTTATCTTATCTGTCTACAGTATTGGCAGTGCAGTGCAGTATGAACTGATATCGGTTAATCTTGGATGGTCGACATGGTTGAGCGTAGGCAGATATCCCTTGTCGTGGATTGCCTTTATAAATAAACAATAATAATAACTAGTGGTCGAAAACAACGGTCATAAACGACGATTTTGTAAAAAACAGAGACTGGGTACTACACATGAGTCTGTACCTTGGAAATGTGTCCTCTAAGAGAAAAACTCATAAAATAAAACTTTTAGAGTATCGAATTCTGCGTCCATTGACCACAAAATGTTTTCAATTCAGTCAAGTACACTCCTTCTAAATGGCGATCTCTCGATTAGGTATGTCTTATGTATTGTCCCTCTTGTAAAAAGTCCAAGTTTTCGATCCCCTTCTTTTTTTGTGTTTTTCGCCATCTTGAAAAAACTTTTGTTTGTTATTCCAAAATTACTCGCTTCCAGCGCATTTAAGGTGAACTTTTGTTATTACCAATTATAAAGAACGTTACCTTTTCTGCAAGTTTGTAAGTAGAATTTTTTTGATATTTTTTTTTTTTTGGCCGCCATTTTTACCGGTATCATGATCCAACTGGCAGACTCTTATTTTTTTAATGTCAGTAATGTAAGGATTAAAAAAATTAATATAAAAGTTTTCTACAGACACGTAGAATCCAAAAAGCGAAAAAAAAAATCCGCCTTACCACATCTTTTCTTCGAGAATATTGGGCCGGTTTTTTTAAAATTTGGCATCAAAGTCACTGGTCACCCCTCGATGATCCTCGGAACTCAACATTACCATCAGCCGTTATGTCTCGAAATATCGGCCGATTAGAGATTTCATAAGTCCATATTTTAGTCATTTATGAAGATACAGGAAAAATTTATCTTGAAATTATAATAAAAATGACAAAAAAAATACATTTTTTAAATAATACTACACATTTTTGAATTTCGTCAATTAATTGCTGAATATTGCAAATATTATTTTTTTTTTAGATTAGACTTTTCGTTATTCATAGGTTCATAAACTAAATTTAAAATAAGTATCTAATTTATACGAATGAGACAGATTTAATAAACACAGTATTTTGGTTTAAACAGTAATTTTTTTAATTAAAAGGCCGTGATAAGTTAAATGATCCTAACTCCAAATGATTTCTCTAAATATATTTTTGTGGTATACCCTCATTGGTAAAAAAATACACCTTTTTATGACTTTAGAATTCCCTAAAATGATGATTTGGATCCATTCATTGGATTTAGGGCTTTCTAATGTCATAAAACGGTGTGATATTCAGACCCCTCCGTGTACACTACAAAAATCATTTGGGATTAGTGCTTTTTAACTTATCACGGCAGTAATATAATAATAATTTAACAATTTTTGTATGCAACCGAGTGTCTAATATTGGATTTTTTAAAAATACTTAATGAGTTGTATTCTAACTGCAATCGCTGTAAATCATATTTTAAATCCAGTCAGGTACACTTAATCTGTTTAACGAATAAATTTATTTGATCAATCTCGGAATACTATTATAATAAAGATCTAGACAAGAAATTATGACGTATTGAGAAAAAACAGAGGAACATTTTAGAAGCTGAGATATAGAGTTATTATCTAACTGATACAGCGGCGTCCTTCTGACGTAACGCCAGCTGAACAAGAGCGGCTTAGAGGCTGTCCTTGGGGGCGACCTGTCTCAGTATACGAGTATAATGTCAGAGTATTGGCCTCAATAATAATAATAATAAAAATAATAATAATATTAATAACGTCAGTGATAGTCATTTGAAATATATGTATGTGTATACATATATATATATATATATATATATATATATATATATATATATATATATATATATATATATATATATATATTAATATATATATATATTAAACAATTTTAACTTATTCAATTTAATCACAGTACTCAGATCCAACCAGAAAATCAGAAGCATGAAAATGTTAGAACTTTAAGATTTCAATACGATCTTTTAACACTAATGGAAAAGCTATGAAACTAAAGATATCATAAAACAATTTCATAGTTTTATTGTAAATTTTATTAAAAAGGAATTTTTTTAAGACGAGTATAACATTTGTAAAATAAAATCTATTTTACATATTTAATTTATTTTTTATTTAAAAAAATATGTATTATTCCCTAAGAAAAATAAGTAAAAGAACTTACAGCAAGAATAATTAAAAACAGAAGGACAAATAAATCCTTCAGAAATGCCATGTTTTGTTTGTCATGGAAAAACTTTCCTATCGTCAGTAACAGAAAAAAAAATTAAATAACCAAAAATTGAAGACAAAAAAGCATGAAGTTGTTATGTAGCAAATTCAAAGTTCTACGAAAATGATAAACCATTTTTGTTTTATGTAATTTTTTAAATACATTGTCTATCCAATAAACTGAGAAATCATACCATTAACCAAGAATTTTGGGTAGCTAGTGCTACATTTTTCGCTACATTTGTCTTACATTTTTCGTATCTCATTAATATTCCTTCAATAAACCAGTTTAACTTTACCGTTGACATAAATTAATCTTAAAGGCTTAGGTGGAAATGGGTCATTGAGAACCATTATTGGAGGACGCCATTCACCACAGCTGGGCCTCACAGCCAGCCTTCACGCACGTATGCGCCAAACCCACATGGCAACCTTGCCAATAGCTAACCGATTACATCCATATTTTTTGTTTAAATACTTTAACAAATAAATCTGAAAATACATAAGCACTGAAATATGCGGAAAAAATAGATGCGGGTAGATGCGGAGTGTTATAAAATAATTAATAAACTAAAAGCACTACTGACTTTTATGCTCAATCCTGAAACATAAAATAATGTGGATGGTTGGTTAGAAGTATTTGAAGAACATCCACAGAATAAAGAAAATAGGAGCTCCAAACTTTAAAACCTGATCTTCTCGAAATGTTTGACGGGTGACGATTCTCTCTCTTTCTTCCGTGGGCTCTTTGATAATTAAGTTCAAAGAAATTTGTATTTAAAAAAAATTAAATTTGCTTTAAAAAATCATTTTTAAATAATTAGTAGTTATTTTTAAATAAATATCCAATGTTTATTTTTTGGAATTCATCACCCATTTTAATTATTTTTCATAATTAATTTTTATATATTTTTTTAAACACTAATGAATCCCATTCAAAACGTTTCACAAATATTACATTAAAAGAAAAAAAACGATTCGCATTAACAAAAAAAAAATAGATGATTATGGCGAACCTTAAAAAAGTGTAGATGAATAGTAAACAATATAAAGTTCCGTAATATTTAATAAAACAACATTAAGAAATAAGTATAATTGAATAGGCATTTTATATTGATTTAATGATTTTTTTCACGTTGATTTTGATTCTGAGATTATGACCTTCCTCCCCGTGTCTGTGTACCAAATCGGGCATCCGGTACACAATAGCCGAAAAAAATGTTTTCCTATAGACTAGCGCAGAGTTATGACGAAAAATAGTCTATTTAACGTGTAAATCAAAAAGTAAAATTGATATAATCCATTTAAACCTTGGTGAGTACCAACGTGTATTTGATTTCTTGTCTTAATTAAATTCATAATTCATAAATGTTTTATAATACTGATTTATAAAATTTAATATGTATAATAATACCAACTATATTTTGAATTGCTTATTTTTGAATTGTTTGTGTGTTTTTAGAACTGAGGATGAATGTATAACATTCGAAACTAGTTTTCAATAAAACAAATTTATAGAAGTGGCAAATAATTTATCAATCCCTAATTAAATGTAAAACATTTTTTGTTGCAAGTTAACGTAATAAAATTCTATAAACAAAAAAAAAATGGTCTAAATCAGATCAATATTAGCAATGATACGAACTGTCAGACTTTCAGCCCATGTTTTCTTAAAATTATTCGGCTGTTGTTTCCATTGAAACCCATCCACTTTTTTAGTTTTTCGAATAAGTCGAAAACTATACATATGCTCATTTGAAATATAATGAGCTAAATCTAAATATAATTGATCTACAAATCTAAACCTAAAGCTAATTCTAACCCTTTTTTTTTTAGAACAAAATGCTTCGTTAAACAAAAAGTAATCATTTCATATCGTTAATAAAATTACGAATGATCAGAATAGACATCTACTCTTCCACTGAGTTGCTACAGAACGGTAATTGCCATCTTTCAAGTGCAAAAAGTATGTTCATGAAAGTATGAAGACAAAACTAAAAATTTATCGATTTCGATAAAAATTGAGCAATAATATGGTTCCTAATATGCGAATTGCTGTTAGAATCAGTGTATCGTATACTGTATGCATTGTAATCTATGGAGTACTTATATGGGGTATGGAAGAACAATCAAAATCCTGGATACTATCACATAAAAATTACCTAATCAACTTTGACCGCTAACTAACCTGACTCTTATTCGTTTTTGCACTCTATTCCACCGACTCTCTTAAATAACACAATTTATATTTCTTTTAATGTCACTTCAACGTCTACTCAATTTTTTAACCAATGATTAACGAACGTCATTTAATCTCTGTAATAATGATGAAACTATCTGCCACTCTTCGAACCCTTTTGCACTTACACTACAAAAGAACCCGAAAAGTTTCTACCTTCATCTTAAGATTTGGTTTTCTACCATCATGGAGAAGAGGGCACAAAAGCCCTGATATTTCACCTAAACCGAGCGTTTCTGTTTGACACGCGAACATTTGTCAACCCTCTGTCGAAATTCAGTCCTACACATTGTACGGCCGGTGTAATGGATTTCATGTCGAGGTAAACAGGTAGACAGAAGTGTCGAAATGTGAAAGTCATATGTTGTGTTTGAATTTTATTTTAAAATGGTCGCTCCGTTCACGCCATTAAAATTAATGGACCTTTCTAATGAACTATTTCTAACAGGTTTTATTTCTACTTATTCCATGCATATTTATTCTTGTTTTTACCTCAAGATAAAAACTAATAATTATATTAAATGGTTTAATAATTATAATTCTGTATGTCAGAAGTAAGCTGTCGTAACATTTCTAAAATTTTAGAGAAGGGTAAAAAGAAGTTTCAGATCGCTCTATATTGCTTGTTGTGGATAGTGATCAGTCTTGTTGTGGATAGTGATCAGTCTTGTTGTGGATAGTGATCAGTCTTGTTGTGGATAGTGGTCAGTCTTGTTGTGGATAGTGGTCAGTCTTTATATTTGAAGTGTTGCATTCTATAACTCTTTCAGCTTATTTACGATACTTATATTACAAAAATATGATCAGAATAATGCAATACGACAATAAAATCAAAATAAGCAAAATTGGACTTACGACAGTTTCCCTCTGACACACAGCTTTGGATTCCAAAGATTTATTTATAGTAATTTGTAATTTTATTATAGTAAACATACAGAATTTGTTGATTTTTTTGTTTTAAGTAGGTAGATGAAAGCATATTCAATTGTATTTTGTTTTATATTGATTTGTTGTTTGGTTAGTATTTATAAATATAATTTTAAAAAAAACAAACAAATATTTCCTTATATTCCTAATTTTGTTGAGTTTGAATTATTGTGATGATTCCACGATTATATACAATAAATAATAAAAATTATCAATTTCATAGGCAACATCATTTCTCATCAGGTTTTCAGTCTTCTATATTATTTTAAATCATATACTTATTTATTATTAATATCTATATATTAATAACGGACTGAGATGGTAAAATTAAAGAAAGATCTATTTGAAGCGATGAAAACAAAAAAGTTCAAGCGAAAATTAAAGAAAATTAATTTAGAGTACAAGGATCACACAATTAGAGAAGAAATTAAAGCAGGAAAATGTTCCCTTCTCAACGAGATAAGGGAAGTTGCTATTGTTAGACTGAAGATTGGCTAATCAATAGATCTATGGACCTCCTGAGGGTGTAATCTGCAATGTGCAACTGACAATCTACCACATTTTAGAACAGTATCAGGATAAATGATGACTATTTTCGGGATACAATTAATTGCTTAAATTAATAGTGTATTTAACAAAATATAATAGAACCCAAAAAGAGAAATGGTTAGATTGAAGAAGGGCACTAAGAAACATAAGAAAAAAACAAACAAGAAACTTAACCTGAACTCAAAAGTATAACATCAACTAGTAGAGACATAATATAATAGAAGGAAGACAGACTCAGAGAAACACGAAAAAGATTCAATACACTCGTGAAGTTTTGAGTGTTAGCGCACCGAGGAAGATGGCAAAAAATCTCTCAGTGAAAATCAACCAGGGACAACATATAAGCATGATGATTGAAAAATATGAAGCACTCAATCTATCATGATCTCTCACTAAGGTATTTCTTCCATCCCAAATTTGGAACCGAAAGAAGGCTATAATAGAAATCGAGCCAAATTATGAATTAATCAAATTGCTTAGTAACCACACCTTGTGTTCTGCAGAAGATTGTATTGTTATAAGACTATATCGAAATAATGGCATCAAATTGTCAACAGTGTTATTATCAACTGATACTCCGAAAGAGACAGTTGCAACCTTTTACGTTATATAAATTTATATTTATGATTGATACATCAAACGTGCTGGTGAGCCAAGCAAGGTTATCATCAATAGCATTGTCTGATGTATTACTCATTTACATTCTTAGTATGCATCGCTTTTTAGATGAATATGGTATTAGTTCATTAATTATCAGCTGATAATTCTGCTGAAGGAGTTTTAGGATAAATTGTTGTGGATTGGTTTTTAATGATTGGTGAAAAGCAATGACTTAAATTTCTTTTTTCGTAGTAACAATTAAGACATTTATCGTTTGCTATACTACTCATCAAAATAAAAGTTATTTCGAAAGCTCTTGTGCACTTAAAATTTGATTCCTAATTTTTCCTATTATTCAAACAGTTTTGGAACCTGTATTCTACGGTTGATAGTCATTGTAGAAGATATTTATGAAAACCGCATTATCTAATGTTCTTTATATTTTACTATGCTTGCTGATAAGACAACTCTTCTAGAACCAATCGATATAAGATAATAGATAGAATTTTAAAAATAATTGAACAGATAGTCTATATATAATATCTGTATTACTGCTTAGAGACAGCCCTGTAAATATATACATATACATATGCAGACAGCGAGGAGCTGGCAGAGAAATGGGAATAATGAATAACAGGAGTGGCTGTTGTGCTAGGCAGCTGCTGACGTCACGAGAGGTAGATCCGGCAACAGGGCTGACGTCACAGCGAGGCTCAGCTCCCGCCCATTCATCACCGCCGCCATTTAGCTAACCCTGTCTGCTTCAGCCCTCGGTTTCACTTATGTTGGCAACACTGCCTCTCTGCCCGCTTAGATAATCGCCTGTCCTCAATCGATCGATGTGTGTATCGATTTTCCATTGTGCATGAGTCCCTAGCTGGCACGAAGGGAATTCATTGGTTTAATTTCCTCCCCTCTTTCCCATAAATGCGGAATACTGTTCAAAATAAATAAAAGTAAAAGACACATAAATCTACTAGAAGCACCATAATAACTCCTCAAAAAAACAAAAACAAAAAAAACTTCAAAATGCAAAAGAACGACCTGTATCAAAAATTGAAATATTAGGAAATTCTTCAGTTAATTTAGATCAGTGGGATATCCAAAGAAAAAGAAATATAATAAATGCATGGCAACAGGAGATTCAAACGTGTAAATGAAAATGGGATGTGATTACTTCGTATGGAGCACCCTAATAAGTATGACAATTCAAAAGTAGATGCTGTTAAAGGCCAAGGAAAAAAAGGAGATTAATATATATATATATATATATATATATATATATATATATATATATATATATATATATATATATATATATATATGCTTCCCTCCCTCCCCACTACATTTGGGCACTTTCAGCGGTCATCAGCGGATCAAAGGAGCTGAAATTTGGAATGCTGATGTTATCTAGGCAGAACATATCATAGTTCCAACTTTTTTCTCCCACCCCCGCCATTTTCATATTTTCCATTTTGTATTTTGATGAATAAAGGATCTTGGTGACGTAGCTCTGTTGCTCACGCTTTTTTTTTTTTTTTTTTTTTTTTTGTGCAATTGTATTTCTTTAATTATTTACTAAGTAATAGTTAATACTTCAGACTGGCAATACAATTTCCAAATTTAAATAATTTGTACTAGTAATAGTTTATTATGGTTTATCCTATAATAAAAACATCCTTTTGATTTTCAATTTTTTGTTAAAACTAAACATATGTAACGAGAAGGAGATGGCCACGCAACACGGACCATCTCTTCCTTATTATATATTTTCATAAAATATTGCATAGAATAGTGGTAACTATCATATAAGGCTACATAGAAACTCCAGGATTGAATATGCATTCATCTAAACTTTTTTTTCTTTTTTCCAGCCTTATTTTTAATAAACATCTAACAGAATACTAGACCATAACAAACGCTTTACATTAATTTAGAGATTTAAATAGTTAAAATAATGTTAGAAGGAGAATCTAACAGTCTATATAATAGATTATTTGGTTACCCAGTCTGAAAAGAATTTGGTTGTCCCTAGAGCAGTGGTTCCCGTAGAGGTCTGCGGACCACTAAACCAGAAACAACAATTTGCGGATCATCCCCACCTACGACTTGGAAATTAGAATGCTTAAAAGTGCATTTTAAGATACCTTTATAAGTGAATTTATTTGTTAAAACTTTTCAACTAATCCTCCAACCTCAGAAAGGGTAAATAGTTTAATACACACAGTTCTAACAATCAGTCCTCACAGAAAAGATAAAGAAGGATGCTGCCATACCCTACCGCGGACCACTCCGAGGATCTCCCGGACCTCCAGTTAAAAAACAATGCGGTAGAGGATAAAGTGATATTTTTAACATTTAGATAATTATTCAAAACAGCTACCTATCTGGAAAAGTGTTCATCCTAGCAATAATCAGTTCTTAGTGACAAGTTAATAAAATGTATTATAATTTACAACTGAATGTTACACAATTTTACAGTTGTACAAGCTGAAGTGGATGATAATGGAGCCACAATAACCCAGTTGGAGCAGACCACGGAGCTCTGCATTCCAGAAGAAGTGGAAGATCCGGGACAACGACCCGCGGCCCTGGTCGTGGCAAGGTCATGGTCTTGGCTCTTCATGACCTAACTCTCAATCGCTTCACGACTTAAATATTAACACGAGCAACAACGATTGAAGAATAAATTATTCTCCATGCTGGAGCCATACTCGGCATAAATACGGGCCCATTGTCCTCCAGGAACTGATATATAAGCAAACATCCGAGACATTAACGCCATATTAATGAGGAAGTAAGGTAACGACCATTCTGTAAGCACATCCCTTAGATAAATTAAGATAACACCAAAAGTGGAATCGCTAAAACCAAACTGCAATAAATGCTTGGTATTCATCAAAAGCCTCATTTTTCGTAAGTAATTTGCATCAAACTCAAAATACGTTTACATAAAATATTTGATGCAGCGTACAGGGTTGGATAGTAATTTATCAAAAAAGGTCCTTGCCTCTGATACAATGTGTTCATTTAGTTTAAATTTTCAATATTGTAGTGTAGGTGTGATCCTCAGAAAAAGCTCAAAAATAGATCTTCTGGATTTTCTAAATGAGCCGGTGAACTCTTTCTAAAAAATTCGAAACAATTCATAAGTGATCTAGAGCTACCAATCAATGATTTCTAGGTCAGTTCTGAGCTGAACTCAAAATTTTGCGCCAGGAATTCAAAATTAAAATTTTTTTAATATGACGGTAATGATGATAAAATTTTTGTTAGTGAGATTGCAATGAAACTTGTAATGAAGAATATACTTTTCAGCCCTGTAATGAAGAATTATTCCAAACCTGAAACATCCTGCATATTGATAACTTATTTGAAATTTGAATTTTTCGGGAAATGATTAAAACTAATTTCAACACAATAACAAAATTGAGGATTAAAAATAAGACACTGGAGATGTAATTTCAATTAATTGCATGTTTCATAAAATAAATAAAGTAGTTGATTTTCAATTAGTTTTCTTTACCACACCATTATCTCATCACCGACTGAAAATGAAATTGTGGCGGTAATGAGAACATTTAAGGAGTGATAATGATAATTTGGACTTTGAGTGCTTGCAAAAGTTAAATTAATAGAGCTATATCAAAAACCAAAACAAACACTCTTTATAGAGAAAAATAGTAATCAATTGTAAAAACTTCAAAATAATACTTTAGGAGAAACATTAAGAAGCGGTAACGATAAGAAAAAATATTCACCGAACACATCAATTTAGCTGAAGTGAAAGATCGACCTTAGAGTAAGGACGGGCATCTTCTATTCAGATATCTACATTATACATTATATAAATATAAATAATAATATAAATTATATATTTAAAAAAATTATATTATCGTCCATGGAAAAAAATCAATAGTGTGGCGGTAATGATAAAAAACACCAGGGACAAAGTTTAGATTATTCTAGAATCAATAAAATTCAAATAAAACTCAAAAGACTTGTTTTGAAAAGCATATACCATTAAATTTTTGGGAAAAAATGTATTAATTAAATTCAATTGTATGTTTAAAAAAATGTGTTCAGGGACACGAGGTGTTTATGAGAATTGAAATCTGATTCAACAAAAAAGTTGATAATTTAGTGAAAACTCATCGTTTGTAATTGAATTGGAAAGCCAAATGAACATAATAGATAAAAAAAAATTTAAAACATCACTTGACACTCACTTGTTAAATTAATTAATAATTAATTACTTGATGATAACCCATAGAAGAACAATTAGATTTAGTATACGTTTAAGAAGAATTTGTTTTAGAATCTTTAAAAGTAGAAGCTTGTAAGGTTACCTTATCTTAAAAAATAAATTAATGCAGCAACGATACTTGGCAGAGACTTCGTGTAAACATGAAAAATGACAACAAAGATGAATAAAATGTAACCGGACTCATTTAATATAATATTTAATGAAACAGCCATTCGAAGATGATATCTCAACTGTAATATCGTATAAGACTGAAGATGATAAAAATCAATTTGTAATAGAGGGACGTTGATGTCAATGGGTCTCAGATTCATCGGGTAATTTGACACGGCTCTCAAACAATTTAATGCTTATATATACAAACACAATATTACGTCTAAATATAAATTCAACTAAGAAAATTCGAATCATGTAACGAATGTGTAAATAATAGAGACAAGTATATTAATATAAACACAGCATTGGTGTTTCATAAGCTTTGAAATGGTTAGATAATCTACCTAAAGTTTTCAACTTCTCATTTCGGAAATAACAATCTAATATAAATTGACAATGCCCACTTATAAATACTTTTTAGAATAAAAATAACATTACCAATCTTAAAGGAGATAAAATTATGGCGCGAAGAATCAAAATAAAGTAATACGCCATTAGGTAGTTACTTGTTGACATTCCACGTGAATACTGCTCCATTGACTTATATCCTTTATTTCAAATGGAAAGTATAACATAAAGGATAAAATATAACATAAACCCATTGCTCCAACAAATCACTAGTAAAAAAAAAACTCTTCTGCTTTATCCGACCACCACAGAATTGACAAATTATGATTTTATGTTAGCAAAAAAGGATGGTATTGATCTCATCTAGTTTCAACATTGAATATAATTAATTGTTTTAGATATCCTAAGTATCTAGGACATTTTAGATCCCGATAGTGATGTAAGATTTAATGTAATGTAATGATGAAAGAACGCAATAAACGAGAATTTTCTAATATTTTAATGGTCCGGCTGTTTTGGCCTGCAAGTTCAGTTACGATTGTAGTAAATTTACTAGTCAGTAAATCTACTTTATATTTATGCTAATTATTTCTGACAGAACATATTTATTGATTGGAATGTACTCGTACAGACTTAGGCCTACCTACAGGGGACATAGTTGGCGACGGACATGAGGCAACCTGCCAAGGATATGGCCTACCTCAAGCGCCTCCTTCTCAACTCTTTGAAATGTCAACACCGAGGCGGATTTAAAAAGGATACCTCAATCATTGATAACCTTTAATATAAAAACTAGATAAACGCTAAGAATATCAATTTACTTCAAAGATGAATTTAGTTACCTGCATATTCTTGCCGAAATATCAAGAAAACATCGGTGGTAATTAAATGACTTTAATTTAAATTTTTATTTGTATAATATAAATTTAAAAGATTAAGAAAGATATATCTAAAAAAACTTATTATGGAACAATTCGCATATTTCTCTAAGGAAGTCATATAAAGTTTTATGCAAATTTGATGTCCGGGAAGACTCCACCATGTTTGAGAGTATTGTTACACTTGATAGAAATTCTAATAATCTGGACAAGCAATATATGTACGGATGTACAGGTGTACTGTGAGACCACAAGTAAATCGATATTAAATACCAGTTTTAAAGAAATCTGAATCATGATGTATGGCATTTCGATGCCCAGCTAGTAAAAACATCACAACCTGAAACCTTCTCGGTCGATTGACCGAGGGTTGTTGGTGCATTGTCCAAGAAGCATCAGTTAAAAGAACGAGATTGATACAGTTCTCCTCTTCTGCTTTGGGTTAGGCCGGGAACTTTGTGGTACATGTGACAAAAAGTATCAGTTAAAAGTATTAGGTAAAGTTGGGGAACGGAACAACATGTCACTGATGCCAATAGCGGCTATTACGTCTCGTCTCTATATATACATTTATTCATGGTCACTTTTGATTCTCATACTTTTTTCAGGAACAATGAATACTAAAAGATTGTTTTTATTTTGTTTTGATACCATCTACTTCAACTCTCTCATCTGCTTTCACATCTCCTTTTCCAAATACGTCGGTTCACTTAGTCATACTTTGTGTTTGTGATCTGCACTCTCCTCTGGTAAAATTCCCGATCTTACTGAAAAAACCCGCAGCTTCGGACGTGATTCTTATCATCTCCTTTTTCTATATCGTGCAGATATTTTTTTCTTTATTTTTTTTACATTCAAACTCAAGCAATTTTATCTCTACATTCACATGCCTCCTTGATTTACAGCACTAAAGCCTCAAATAGGGCTATCTCTACTATAGCCTCCCTGAATTATAATATAATATTCTGCCGCTTCTTGATGTTACTAGCCTCTTGACATAATGGATCAGTTAGAAGCCTATCAAGTAGGACCCGGCTACGGCAGATAACAAGACTGACGAGGCAGGCCGGTGGTAAACAGTTCAGTTGTAAGGATAGATTGCCTTCATCCGCTTATCAGTTTATTAATATCTTGTTGGTCTAATCTCATTCATCTGCGTTTGATGGCTATAAGTTCTGCACCTCTCGCGAATTTTTTTTTCTCTGCTTTTAATATGTTAAATATTGCTTGTCCATATTATTAGAATTTCTATCAAGTGTAACAATACGCTCAAACATGGTTGAGTCTTCCCGGACATTAAATTTGCATAAAACTTTATATGACTTCCTTAGAGAAGTATGTGAAATGTTCCATAATATGATTTTTTTAGATATATCTTTCTTAATCTTTTAAATTTATATTAGACGCTTTTATTTCAAGCTGTTGTTCCAGCCATATACAACTAAAAATAAAAAAAAATAGTAATTTAACTACAACCGATGTTTTCTTGATACTTCGGCTAGAATATGTAGGTAACTAAATTCATCTTTGAAGTAAATTCATATTTTTAGCGTTAATCTAATTTTTATATTAAACCGATTGAGGTATCCTTTTTAAATCCGCCTCGGTATTGACATTTCAAAGAGTTGACAAGGAGGCGCTTAAGGTAGGCCATATCCTTGGCAGGCTGCCTCATGTCCGTCGCCACCTATGTCCCCTGTAGGTAGGCCTAAGTCTGTACGAGTACATTCCAATCAATAAAGATGTTCTGTCAGAAATAATTAGCGTAAATATAAAGTAGATTTACTGAATAACTAGTAAATTTACTACAATCGTAACTGAACTTGCAGACCAAAACAGCTGGACCATTAAAATATCAGAAATTTGTCGTTTATTGCGTTCTTTCATCATTTTTACAACTCGTTTTACCTCACCTTAGTGAACTTTCACGACTGTTTTCTTATACATCAGTGTTTAGGCTTCATGCTCGCAGAGGACAGCTCTTTGCAGTTGAGGATTTAGATTTAACGAGTACAGTTCTCCTCCAGGTGATGAGAGACCGTCCTTATCGCGTACTCCTTGGGGGTTCCAATCAAGTGCCGACCTTTCCACTGCTCCAGGCTGTTTTCAGAGTGTATGGCCAATCCAGTTCCACTTCCTTCTTCTTATGTCTTGCTCAATCGGCCTCTGTCCGGCTCTACACCAAAGATCTTGATTTGAGTCATTTTCGGGCCATCTGATGTTTAGGATACGGCGGAGACAGTGATTGGTAAATACCTGCAGCTCCCCGGTGACACCCTTTGTGACTTTCCAAGTTTCCGAGCCATACAGAATTACAGAATTTACATTGATTATGTAGAGCCTCAGTTTCGTACACACGAGCAGTCTCCGGTTTCTCCAAAGGGGAAGAGTTGGATGAACACAGTATTGGTCTTTTTAATGGGTTCTCTGACATCTTCGGCTGTCCCTCCATTTCCTGAGACGAGGCTGCCAAGGTAAGGGACTTGAACTCTTTCAATAGTTTCCTCATCTATCTGAAGACTGTCCTCGACACTCGTGTTTACCCGCAACTCCTTCGTTTTCTTGATGTTTATTAAGAGTCCTGCCCTTCCTACTTCCTTCCGAAGTTTTTGGAATTTAGCTTTGATGCCCGAGAACCTCTGGGTCATAATGCAGACATCATCCGCAAACTCCAAGTCCTCCAGCCTTTGGCTTAGTGTCCACTGGATTCCTCGTTTTCGTCTATCCAGAATTCTTCTCATTATGGCGTCGAGCACAATGATAATTGTTATCATTGACAATGATAACAATGATTGAGTTAGGTACAGTACGCACCCCTCCCGCACATCTGAATCCGCCTTGATGGGGTCTGACAGTTTCCCCTCATGCAGAACCTTGCAGTCGAAGTCTCTGTACATTAATGTATTATTGCATTCTTGGGAAACGTCTGAAACAAATATTTTTTTACTTAACCTAAAAATAATGTTCGCTCGAAATTTGCCGCCCTCTAAATTCTGCCACCCGGTCCCCTTTGTCCCTCATTAGTTCCGGCTCTGGTATCAATGCTATCCAGAATTTCTTTTTTGGCATTTATTTAATAATTGCCATTGGCATTTGAACAATTATGAATGCTGACTTCCTAGAAAACAAAGAATAAATTATAATCCCAATGTATTTATTAATTGAAAACTAATACTTGATTAAACATTGTGACGTTTCGGGGCCTTATTCCTATCTTCAAAACTAGAACTTAACTATAAATAGTTAATAAATTATAATGACTATAAAGGCAATAAATTGTCATTTACTCTTTTTATCTTGAAGGCTTGAAATTTGAATTTTTTTGAAGTTTTCAGATGCACCTTTACAACATTCATGAGAAACGTCCCGAAATTTGGAGAATAGATTAAAGCAACACAAATCCAATATAAAAATTCCAAAACTATAAAGGCATCAACTTTGGCAAAACATGCAATTAAAAATAATCATCTTTGAAGAGGAAGTTCGTTGGAGGGTGCGGTCAAGAAGAAAATACACACTGATAATTGGAACTTATTTTTTATTGTGTGCCGACGTTTCGGCCTACATTGTGGGCCTTCATCAAGTAATAACTCAGATTGTCACTAGCTATCTATCTTGACACAATAAACTGCCTTGACGAAGGCCTACAACGTATGTCAAAACGTCGGCACACAATAAAAAAACAAGTTCCACTTTTTAGTGTGTTTTTTCTTCATTGACCGTCGGAATAAGGAGCGATAAAATGAAGCTCGCCCTTCCAGGCAAAACTGCTAATTTCGGTCTTGATTGATATATATATATATATATATATATATATATATATATATATATATATATATATATAATCTTTGTTTGTGACATAGAGAACTACTTCAGTTATAGATTTAAAGATTTAATAGAAAAATGTTCATGCTGGTGAGAATTTTTATTTTCGTTCCTTTATCCGAACGAAATTTTTTATTGTTTTTTTAATGAGTTGATCATTTCTTTTTTAGAGACAATTTTAAACCAATATCTTTAAAATACATTAAGCTTCCATTTAACCAAAAAAAATAAAAATAATTTTAAACATGAAATCGATACCAGAAATAAAGCAGATGATTATGATGTCATTTGTAGACAATGTGTCCTCTATTTCTAACTAATCCATTTCTATCGGTTAATGTTTGAACCGCAGAAATACCTTCGATTCGGTGACAATAAATAACTATCACTACAAATAATAAAAATAAAATAAATAAACGATAAATTATAAAAAACCCCTAATTGAGATTTTTCATTGGCTGAAGAAATTGAACAGATTTTTTGAGACAGCTGCGGACTCCTTAACTTAAAGGATTGTAAACAATGTGCCCCCCAAACTAGGCTAAATCCTCATTTCTCTTTTATGGTCTTAGTATCCAGAGATCAGTGCCGGATCACGATCATAGCTGACGTAATAAATAGTTAATAACGTCATAAGGGACATAAAACCTTGAACAATAACGGAATCTGCTGAACGTGGATAATACATATATATAGTCTTTGATGAAGTGATGGGCACTCTTAGGACATTACTTAAGAAGCGAAATTAAAGTAATATATTTATTGAAGTTATTTTAAAATAAATAATAATAAATAACTAAATACTTATAATAAATAATAAGGTTAAATAAATAATGCACTTTTTTTTTTTTTCTTGAGTTATGTCGCAACATCCTTTCATGGATTCCCAGTTCTAATCGTTTTTGAAAGCAATTCTATTCTTTAAGAGAAAAACTTCAAATCCATTTGAAATATGGAACCACTCATGCTTCTATATTTTTCTACCCTTTTATTTTGTTTTGAAAATCACCTAATTTTTTGTCTTATTTTCTCCGAAGAAAATAGATTTTTACACTGTATCGAAGAGGTGAAGAGGTCATCCATAGGAGAAGGATCAGTTCATTTTAAGTCCGTTTCAGAACACGGTTTAGGGAATTTCAGAGATATCTAATAATGAAGGTACTACCTACCTTAGTGAGAGAATTCAGAAGAATTTACGTTAGCAGAACGTTTTTTTTTTTAAATTAAATTCGAAGAAACGTTGTGGAGTCATTTTTAATTTTTTGTCATGTTTGGAATAAACGTTTTACTAAAAACGTTGGAAAAATTTAGGTATTTTTATTATTATATTTATTATATTTTATATGTAAAATTTAGGTACTTTTGAGCAGAATTATTTGGTATTTTCGGAAATTTGAAAGAAAAAAAAATTATTATAATTGTTCATTGAAAATAACAAGGGAAGCATGTAAGGTAATGTGAATAAGTGCCTTTAATCCAAATAGTCCGGAAGATTTATAGATTCAAATAGTTACAAAGATTTACTCTAAAATTGTTGTTCTAATATTTGTTGAGAGTAATTACAAAAAAATTGTATGAATCTTGTAAGAAATTTAATCCTCTGCATGGTCATTATGCATTTTGCACTAAATTACACTGAAAAGTAGTTATTAAGGAGAAACCATTGAATATCTAAGTTTATTGAAGCTGTAAATAGAAGCTATTTAAATCTGGTCTCTAGTCACTATCAAATGTTTTAAAATATGTTGTATAGTTAGTTTTAAATAGGTTTCAGTTTGAGATATGTGGGAAGAGCTTTTAAGAAAACTCATTAAAATGAAGAAATATTTATAATAATAACAAGATAGTGAATAAGATTTATACACGTGAACAAAATATGACAAAATAAAAAAATTGTTTTCAAAAATCAAGAGAATTAAATAAATGAGATTTCTTCTAGGCACTTTTTATCATCGAGGCGAAACAATTTTATTTTTCCAGTTCTTTTTACATGGTCGAGAAGAGCCTTTACGAAGATTCAGATTAAAATTATCCGATAGGCGAAATGTCATAAATGACAAGCATTAATATTAGGGCGTCATAAGCTATAACAGAGATGTCTCCGATTAAACTGATATTTAATGTGAGATTAAAAATATAAACTTTTGATGCTTAATAGTTGGGGAAAAATATGTGATAACAGTTTAAAAAAGAAAAAAAATCGATGAAGAAAGGTGTATGGAAATTCGACTTTCCATTTGTAAATTGGTTTTGTACAAACTTGTGGTTTGATTTTTTCAACTGACAAAAAAAATTTGTTTGATTCTTTTGAAGTAGTATATTTTAAAATAATTTTTGATGAAAGTCTATTATGATCTTAAAGTAAAGTAGCACTTCTGGTATGCAAATTTCTACCAAAAGGTATTATTTTATTTATATTAATATAAAAGTCTTAAATGCCAAATTTGAGAAAGTTTGCATTTTATTTTTGATGAAAATCAATAATGACCTTCAACTACCGTTGATCAAGTAGTGAACATAGAGGTTCACAACTAGATTTTACAACAATCCTGCACACAAAATTTTAACTTTCTACGGCTAACCATTTGTGGGTTATGCGAGATACGTATGAACGTACATACAGACGTCACGACGAAACTAGTCAAAATGGATTCAGGGATGGCCAAAATGGATATTTCCATTGAAATCTGAAAACCGAAAATTTTCGCGATTACAATAATTCCTTTACTGCGTATAAGGAAGTAAAACTGGTAAAATCCTTGTTGTATAGTATATAATAATCAGTATTTACATAAATCATGTTAGGCATGCTAATTTTACAGTGCCTTCAACTTAGGTTTTCTGCAATTTTTTATATTTAAATCCTAATGCCCACCATTGCTTATTGTAATTTGTTGTTTATGTATTAATAATATATTTAAAAGTACAATGTTCACTCAGAAAAACCTTGGTACGTCCTCGATGATTGATTTTTAGCTTATCTTCGTTCATTTTTAATAGATATATTGAATTGTTTTCATAAGCGGTATTCTACCAAATTCAGTGGAATGTCCATAAATTGGATCTCTATTTTTTTTTTTTTTTTTTTTAATTTATAGATGACGATTTAGGCGAAAAATATCTGAAATATTTCATACTCACGGCTTTCGGTTATAGCTTTCGTTTCGGTTGTTAAGACTAAAAACTGTAAGCTTTGTAGACAATTTAATCATTTTTAAAATGAGTGTCAGAAATGGCTCGGGAGTTTTCGATTTATTCTGAAAACTAAAAAAAGTGAACGGATTTCCATGGGAACATGTGCAGAAAACTTTTAAAAATGTGTGTACAAAGTCCAATATGCCTAATCTTTGCTAACACTGGTCCTATGTAAATGACGGTTTTTTCTTTGGTAAAGGATAAAATTTAAGGTAATTACATAGAAATTTATTAAAATAAGGTTAAGACGAATTAGCGATTATCTCGTGTCCTAATAATCCTCCAGAGATTATTTCGATGTCCATAGTCCAAACTCTGTACAAACCAGAATATATACAAAAACAAACAAATTGCTTATAATCAGCCTTAAAATTAAAAAAATATTGTGCCAGCTTATTTATTTTTATTTTTTGCTGTTGATTGTATAGCCATAAAATGTATACATTTTGAATTATGCGCAAATAAAATTACTTTTTGTCCTTAATTATTTCCCTGCTTTTTCTCATGTATGTACTCTATATGAAGAATAAAAGGGCTTCAAGGAGAAAACTTTAGGCAAATTTCATCACAACCGTTAGATCCATTCTGGCGCTAATATCAACAGAAAAATAAATTTTTCGGTTATTGCGCAACAGCTATAGCACACAGGATCCCCGATTTGGTAAACAGGTATCGAGTATCAAAACACTACGAAACACAAAAAACAGAAATCGATCCACAGTAGGGTAGGAATATCGAAACGCGATATATCGATATATCGGATTTGAAAAACCGATATATTATATCGATATCCTAACACCTATGTGTTATATTATACCACGGTGATATCGACATTTTACACCTATATATCGGTGATATTGATATTTTAAACTTTATTATTTTATTTTAATTAGAAATTTCCTTTATTCTTTAGCATATTTTTTATTTCTTCCATGAGCTGTACTTTACATTATAGCTTAATTATTTAATCAATCTAGGACGCTATCTTTGAATTGTTATAACTTCCTTAATGTTATAACTCATAGGCGTCACTAACGGTCAGTTACCTCTTGTTCATTGTTGTTGCTGTTGTTAGTGTGGTGATTAAAGTGAAAATAGAAACTAAAATGTCGCCGCCAAAAAGTGAAGTATGGAAACATTTTAAATCGAGAGACAGTAAAAGTGCGTAGAGAGACAGTAATGTATTGTCACAAAATATTTCGGACATCGGGAATCACCTCAAAGCTTCCCATTCACTAGTTTTTTCTCCTGCATTAGGGTCAGGTGGTTCTGCAACACCATCTACTTCTAAATCAGAGGCAAATGAAACAGTTCCTCCGTCAAGCTTCTGACATAAGAAGTAGATAATATCGCATCATTTGAACAGGGAGGCGAACGACGAAGAAAAATTAATGATGCTATTTTATATTTTATCTGTAAGGATACTCTGTTTTTCTACACTGGAAAGAATACAATGAAAAGTATTATAAAGGAGAAATGCCAAAACATTTGAAAACAAGATTAAAGCAACATAAGACAAATTTTAAAAATCCTAATAGTAATAAAGAAGTATAAAAGAAGTGCTCAATTTCAAAATCGATATGAAATTGAAAATCATTACATAGACATAATAAATAAAATCGATAAATAATGAAAGAACTAATAACTATAATGAAAATAGTAAATTTAAAATAAAAATAAGATCTAGAAGAATTACAAAAAAAAAAGAGAACACTACCATAAGTATTGCTAGATAGTGAAGACACAGATTATTGCCAATCAATAATTAGTAAAAACACATATACTGTTAATTAATCCAATGTAAAGACAAATAGGTAATAATATAAATGGCGATTGGACTGAAATATATATCAGATGAATTACATGTTTTTAGATAAATGTTCTGAGAATGCTCAATGTGTGCATGGAAACTTTATAAAATACAATTTTGTTTTAGAAAAATAAAACAAGGTTTTATTTTTGAATTTTTTTTAGAATAATATAATATATGAAATATGGCAAAAATCCTTCAAGATAAAAATGTATTATAATACTTATTTTTTTTTACCAAAGTATTATTCTTTTCTATCTTTTTTTATAATGATTCATGGATAGTAAAAATATTGTTCTAAAAATAATGATTATATTATTTCATAACTTTTTTCACAGTTTATCGTTATACTCATTTAATGCACGGTTTCTTTGTTTTTTCGTCAATTTCCTTTCGATATATCGATATTTTTCTATCTTTTATCGGTGGATATCGATATTTGGTTTCGCGATATATCAAAATATCGAATATCGATATTTTTCTTTCGATGTTCCAACCCTAGTCCATAGAGACGGAGAGATAGACAGACCGATGGCCTGAAATGCGTATTTTGGACTGAAAGATCTGTTGAAAACCGGATACCGAAAATTTGACTCGATTGCAATACCTTTCTTATTTAGTATATATTATGACGGATTTTCAAAGAAAATTAAGTTCTAATGCGATGCTATAATTGTGCAAATATCGATTTGACGTTTAGATAAGGCGCTAATCACAAAAAGTAGCCATAAATCAGATTTTTCCGGACAAATTTTCATTTTCCTCAAAAAGAAAGCCTAATTGAAACGTATCTAATTGAATTATCTATATAATGAAATCATGCACAGGGCCCTAAGTTAAGTAATAACTGAGACAATAACGTTTGAACATAAGCCCAAATTGTCATTTTGCTGAAAAGAACGGGGTAGAATTCTCAAGTGTGGTGTGTTTGATCAACATTTTTTACAGCCAATTAAAAATATTACTATTTTTCTTCTTTGAAATTGTTTCCACTTCATTGGAACCGGAAAATAAAAGGAAGATTGGATGTAAATTTTTAAATCCTCGATATAATTGTCGTACTTTTCTTAAATTGGAGCAAAGAGCGCCAATGACCACCTTGGGAGAAAGAAACGGTAATCAAACACACCATACTTGAAAATTCTACCACAACCTTTTCAGCAAAACAGGATTATCTCAGTTATACTAAACTAAGGGTTCTGTACATGAGAGGATTAGATGTATAATTTAGATAACTTTAGCGTTTATTCTGAAGATATTTTGGTAAAAGGCTTTCTTTTGCAGGAAAATAAAAAATTTCTGATTTATTAAGTGATTATTTTTTTGTGATTTGCGCCTTAGTGAATCGTTGGATCGGCATTTTCACCGATTTTTCATTAATAATCATATCAATAATCAAATCATATCATTAATAATCCGTCATAAAATATACCTCTTTCCATTGAAGATTCCAAAGCGACACAGTTGGTGCCTTACTAAGTTTCACTCCTATCTTAAAAATATTATTGATAAAAGTGAATAATGAATTCTTTTTTTAATATCTTGGCGAGGAGTTGAGCAAAATGTATATAGCTGGGATATCTTAAGAAATCCATAAAATCGCCTGAACGATTTTGATTGACTGGGGTTACCGTTGCACGAGGGATTGGAATGCGCCCGTTTTCCGTCCTGGAACATTTTTTATTGAAAACGTTTGAGGTCCTCGTGACAATGCACTAACCGAATATTTCTAAAAATCAATAGACAACAACACAACAATAATTTTTTTTAAACCACTTTTTGAATCAGGGTTACTTTACTGCGGATATTAGCGAATAGGCACATCCTGCTCACAAGGGTGATTACTTAAAGTAGTAAATGAAGTGAGGTTTCAAAAACATATTTAATACCAAGGAAGATCAGACCTCAGTCAAGTTTAGAATAGGAACTCTACCAGCACAAGCGGGAGTCGAAACCGTTCCTTTTAGCCCACTCGGATGTAGATAATGGCCGAAAGCAATTGTGGCAAGGCAATAAATATTTTGTGGGTAGGCGTCACGTCACACTAGAGATTTATTGCTAAGCGACATCTGTCGTAACTCAGTCGAGGTTTGGACTAAATTTTATGGCACATGTTTCGCTTCATCACTCCACTTGAAGCAATAAGTTATTTTATAGCAAAATATCTCCATTTATGTGACTCATTGAAAAGAATGTTACATCGAAGTTTGAAAATGGGATTCGACCGTCGTGAAAACTTCGGCATCAAGGCATTTCCTGTTTCGGTTCTTGCAAATAGGGCTAATATAAAGAAATAAATGCAATAGTCGAATTAATTTAATAACTAATCAAGAATAATATGGTATGATAAAATATAATAAATATATTTACGTATCGCTACCTGGGAAGAAGACCGGCCAAACTCAAAAATTAACGATTTTCCAATTTTTGTGTAATAATAATCAACGAGGTGATTTTTTTTTTTGTTATGAAAAGAATCACAAAAAAATAAACATGTGACCGCCGGAGAGCAATGGTTTTTTAAAGAAAACACAATTAAAAAAATGTTGGTATAAAAATATGTTTGAAATTAAAAAAATACCATATCCAAGTTACCTCCAAGCATTTATTTGCAAATGGATGGGTTCAAGAAAATATTTATGCAATAATAAAGACAGAAAGGCAGAAGAATGTTTCTATACAGCGAGGTGTTCTTTTTAGGCGAGGTGTTCTTTTTAGCAACTATGTGAACTTGTGGTTTGATTAGTGAACTGTTATTTTTTAACGCTATTTTCCTCTCGCTACCTTCTTTTTAGATGTTAATAGATCCGTGAATTGCAAAGTCTATCTAAATATCAATGAGCTAAAACCTTAAAGTTAAAATAGCAGTCAACTGCCAAGCAGCTCAAGAAATAGGATGGCTGTTATTCTGTTTAACAATCCGTTATATTTCAACTCTTATTTAACCCAACTTTTCTTTTAGCAGGATGGAATAGATACTTAGCAGTGTGGACTGGATACTTAGCAGGATGGATTGGATACTTATTAGGGTGGGACTGGATGTTTAGCAAGGTGGACTTCATGAAGATTAAAAAAAAATAAATGGAGAAATACTAAACAGCAATCAGTCTATCTATAGTAAACATCTTGAAAAGTTATATCGCTTTTGGTCCTAAGGGTTTATATAGTTATAGATTTAATCTAAGCTAACCTACTCCAAGACTTCCGAAATTAAAAAGGACTTCCTCGGATCAATTCCGAGACTAAAAAAATTCATAATTTACAGGCAACAGGTTACAGTTTAATCTCACATTAAACCTAGAGTTAGTTTTATTAAAGAGCTAACCCCACTTGGAAACAATAGTTTCCATTAGTAACCGAGAACTAACAACAAACGGCAGGTTGGTTCACAAATGGTTTCCAAATAGCTATATAACCACAAAAAAAAATAAATAAATATTTGGATGTTTTTGAATAGGCTTTGGTATAATGATTCTAAAACATCTAATATTTCTCCTCTATCTTCATAGAGGACCGAAATATGGGTGTATGAAACCTTTAATCGGCCGCCATTTTGAAACGAAATGGCGGATGGTAATGTAGTATTTCGAAGATCATTCTGGGGTAATCAGAAGTCAAATCTCAAAATAATGGGCCTAGCAGTATCGGAGAAAAACCGCGGACGACGGTTGGAGATTTTTTTTTATTCGGTTTTTGGAATTTATGAATTCCGTAAAACGTAAAACCTCAAATGTTGAGGAATGGGGTTAATTTTTTTTCCTTGGTTATTATAAATTATAAAGCAGAAATTTTAATATTGATACCTACTTATAGCCGAGCAATATATTATCCGATCAAAAAATTGTCATTGGTATCGATTAATCAGCCATCATTGTGTAAACACTGATATTTTTCGAACATATTTTTAACATCCCATTCCTGAGGCCATGGGTGTAATGTTTTTTTTTTTTTTCTGTTTTATTCTTGATAATCCTAAGAATATCCCACTCATTCGCTGGTTGTGAGAATTATTACAAGAATAAATATAACATTCAGATTTTTAAAAATAGTTAAACAATACTAGTTAAATTGAAATTTAAAATGCAATGGCATTTCACCAACACCGTTCGTATCAAGCAGTATTCATTCACTCTTTCCTGATAAAATGCACTATTTCAGTCGTTGACTATTTGCAACAATGTAGAGAACAAAACAAATTCCTGCTAATAATATTTTATAGCGAGTATGTTTGAATAGGAGAGATGATAAATTAAATAGGACCCATTGAAAGATAAATATTTTCGAAGGAAGAGAGTTGGCAGACTGTTGCTAAGAGGATTGAGCTCTTGCTATCTCGGTTTATTTACCCGCATTCCTATCACCTCCTATTTCGGGATGCTAACCTTCGCAGAAAAATTCAAATGTTTGTACTTCCCATTTCTTTCCACAAAGGCCAGCTGTCCTTTTTTAAACATGGATATATGGCGGAGGATGTTTACTCTTCGTCCGGACGCGTCCTTATTCGCAGCACGGCATTAAGATAATACCGAGTCAGCGCAACGGATCTAGCGAAAATAGAAACAGAGGAGGAGAGAAGATTTTGTTTAAAATATATTCGTATTCCTTATGTACGCTATTTATTTTTAAAAGGCTTATTACAGCACCCTTGGCTTTCATTTATCGTTTATTAATGAACATAATTTTACGACCTGTTGAAATAATGTTGCAATTTTCAGAAATTTTGTGAATTTCAATTATTAATTATATTATTCAATCAGCTATTTATTATATCATTTATAAATATTTTAAGAAAAATATTACCTATTTACATCACAAAAAATGTTTATAAAGCAAACACAAAAAATTATGAATAATAATAATAATAAGAAATTTAAAACAGTGAAATGGCTACAAATAATTAAAACAGATGAATAAAATGTATGGTAGTGATTAAATAGAAAACGAAACTAATAGCAATAGCATTTTTTAAGAGGACAAAGTCCAAGTAGGATATTTCAATAACTGATTAGCAAAGGGAATGAAGGAAACGTTAAATAAATAATTAATTAATTGCACTAAAAATAAAGGACTATAGGAGCACCATAATAAAAATTGGTGAATCTTTTAATTAATATCTTCATTCAAATTTCTGATGATCGGCATGTAACATGTAAAATTATAAAAGTGATAAATGATAAAAGTAAGCAAAATTTTTGCAGCTATACCTATAAAAAAAAAATTGAATTCTGACTTACCTATTTTCATATTTTCATGTGCATATTTTTAAAGTTTTTTAAGATAAATTTCTTATAAATCATGGAATCAAGTAATGAATTTAGTTATACTTTAGTTTAAGTTTATTGTTACTTTAATTTGTCACAAAACATTGAGTCCCATCACCTTTATTTAATGAACAAAAACAAAATCTCAAAGAATTTATCTTAACTTCATAAATTCCTTAGGATGTAAGACTATTACAGTAAAAGGAAAAATCGAAAAGAAGATGTGAATCTACTAATAACATTTATATGTTCACATAGAGCTATAGAAAAAAAAAAGATACATTTTTTTTTTTTAAATAAATCTGAAACTTTACTTTTTTGGGAAGGCTAATTTATTTTTTATTTCTTAAAGTGAACATGTCTATTATATAATTATAAGAATAATTTGAGTGAAGGGGCACAAGTAATTTTTTTGCGACAATGGGTTTAAGTTATATTTTGTTTTTTTATAATGAAATTTAGCTTAAAGAAAAAGAATATAAGTCAGTGGAACAGTATTCGTGGATTGTTGTACAATATTCAATGAACCCATTAACAGGGATTCCCAGACCGTGGTAGGCGTGCCAATGATGGAACGCAATGACGTTCCAGATGGTGCGCTAACAAAAGACATGAATAAAATCATTTTTTTAACACTTTCTATGGGGAATAATAAAACAATTTTTAAAATTATAATTGCATATATTAATAGCATGATGAATAAACCCGATCTACAAATAATTCAGGATGTTTACCGTAGTAAAGAGGAAAGCACTCAGTGTTGAAGAGGACTTAGGAATCAAATTGAGCTCCATCAAGCTGAATATTGATGCTCTGATTGTAAATAAACAACAATATGTTTCCAAATGAAAAATGTCCAAATTTCTTAATTTTGACGGGTATTTATCTGCAGAATTTTCGGTGTTATTTATCTTACTGTTGCTATTGCTATGTGATATCTATTTCACTTTTGAATTTGGATTTCCGAACATTATTTTCAATTTATTATTTTCTTAGGCACATTTACTGCGATATACAGTAGAACATCGTTATAAGTCTTATAACGATTTCCCGGCTATAACGCTCTTATTCCTCAGCCACGGTCCCAGTTGGTGGTTATTCTATGCAAATTTATCCGTTATAACGATCTGATTTCGCGGTTATAATGCTCTGATTTCGCGGTTATAACTCTGAATGAATTTTTTCTTTAATATCTTTTACAGATATAACGTTTTTTTTTTTTTTTTTTTTTTTTTTTTTTTAAATAGATATGATACGGGTAGACTTGAAGTTTTTAATACAGATCCGGAAGGAAACAGTAACGGCGTTTTCTAACCATACGATAAATATCTGAGTCGGACCCGACTCCGATTTAGTTTACGAAGAAAACATACGTTCTTTTCACACGGTCCGATAATTATCGTCTTTGGATCCTGTATTACCTGTGATCTGACGCCCCCTTTATGCTGGTCCGAAATTGATTTATCGGACCGTGTGATAACCCTCTAAAGCAGTAAGAATCTTCTATAAAAAAAAAAAAAAAAAAAAAAATATGATATAATTAAACAGTTCGACAAATCTAATTTATATTAAAAAGATTTTACGGAGTCTAAAAACGAAACATTTGAATAATTTAGAAAATGCTGTTTTTAAAAATACTTTAGCAAGAAAATAGGATGGTAACTTTAAACCAGGAACATTTAGTTTGAATTAGTTTAAAAAAAGAAATTAGTTGTTTTTTAAAAATAATTTCCAGGCTAGTAGATTTAAGATATTCCACAGATAGTTTTAGTACATCAATAATTAAACTAATATGGAAATCAAGAGAATTATTGAGTTAATTTTCCTGTCCTGGACGAACAAATGAAATTGCTGTTGGACCACGTGCTATTGGAAAATTCTAGAATACACGTTCCATTTCCTAGCCACAATTGGCATAGCTCAAGAAGCTTTTAATAAAATAAATCAAGCATAGATGAAATGATAGAAATATTGGATAAAGAACTATTAAAGTTATATTTTAATGAGATAAAATTCTTTAATTACATAAATAATAATGTGATAAATATTATCCAGGAATTATTTGAAGAGATGGACTTGCAGTATATATGCATTTTTTATCGTGTAACCTAACTGAGAACTGAAATATGGATATAATGTATGTATATATATATATATATATATATATATATATATATATATATATATATATATATTTATTAAATAAATGCATTTATACTGTTTAGAATGGAATGGATTGTAAAACATCTAACTTTTATTGGATTCATGTATTATTTATGACAAATTCTTTAGAAATAAGCGTTCCTTTGGGTAGAAAGGGAAAATTACTTCAAAGTGAGAGGGTGATTTAGGAGGTTGGGCTAACCAACTAAAGCCACCTTTCTAGGGACCTTGTTGGAATAGACTAGAGTGATGCCGAGCCAGGGAAGGGCACACAGAGAGACCCACCGCGGAGCGGCGAAGACGGATGTCTAAAAAAGAAGACACCCAGAGTGACATTAGGTAAAGAGCCTTGTCTCTATGGAGATGAGCTGTTACGTCAGAGGGCTTTCGAAAGCATCCACCAGCCTGCAAGATGTGTGCCACTGTGCCGGCTACATTTGTATGCTCAGTTGTTCTCAGCTACTTGCAGTCAGCATTCATCTTCGAGGGTGGGTGCTACATGATCCTTAGAGTAACTTATGCCTGGACCATAATTTTAAATTAATTTCTCGTTCGCATTATTGAAATAAGGAAAAGGAAAATATTTATTCAAATAACATTAAATTTCCATGCCCTAGGAATTCTACTAATTTCTCAGGAAGATTTTCACATAAAAACTACATTATTACAATAAATATTTTTTATGAAATGAAAATTATATAACGTTTATAAAGTTTATATTAAGCTAAAATGTTTTAGAGAGCTTCGGAATACGAAGTCTTGCAAGAAGAGGCTTGAAATATGTACCGCAGAAGTAAGATGTCGGAAAACCATCCTGCCCCGTTTGTTTATTCAATTTTCTTTGAAAACTCGAAAAATTAAGTTGATATTATGCAGACATTTAAGATCAAGAAATTACGAATACGATCATAAATATTGAAACATTTTAGTCAAAAACGTGCAGGTTTGTAATTGTCAAAAACATTCTTATAGACTTACAAAAATAGATAAATGAATAACTTTATCGTTTTTTAGAATCGCGAATAAAAATTAGGGGCATGACGTGAATTTTCCCAACTTTAATTAGACTCTATTCTTATATGTACTTGCATTTAAATATCTCCAAAAAGATAATAAATCTGGGTTAAATATTAATAAATTTTTATTAATATTAAATAAATTAATAACTTTTTGCATACCAGCTTCCAGAGAATTAGACAAATAATTATTCAAAATTAATATTTCAAGGAACCTGGAAAAAAATTAATTTTCATTCTTTTCATAAGTTAATCGAAAAATTATTGTTAATGGTTTTTTTTATCATTACATATGAATGATTATGATATACCATGAAAAATATTTTCAAATTTATCAAATTAATATTGCTTCCTCGCTTCCGAAGGATATTCGTGCAGTGAAAAAAAAATTAATCGAAAATGACTACTCGCGTTTTACATGCTAGACATCAAGGAAAAATTTTGGTTTCCTGTTGGTCTGTCTATCGTCTACCTGTAATCAAATCTCTCTGCTGCCGTTAATCCGATTACGGTGAAATTTTCATGAATTGCGCTGGTTAATACCTAGATGATCCTATAATTTTATCAAATCTAATTGAATTCTTTCGTTTACGTATGCGCAAACGTATTTTCTCCATTTTGAAAACGGCTTATCATATTTGGCTTAACGTTGTAGATATGTAGAGAAGTAGTGTAAACATGGTCCAATATCAAATCCCATTAAGCGGTAATGAAGCTATACAGACTGACCTACTTGCCAAACCTTTTTTAAATGTCCAAGTTGGTTCGGAGAAGTCCGTTTAGGAAAACTGAACACCATGTTTATTAATTTAAGCTCCATCAAAATTTCTATAATTTTTTTATTCATCCGAAAAAAATTAATGTTATTTCATATCTTTCAAATCAATAAATTAAACTACAAAACAGACGCAACTTAAACAACTTTCCTGCAACGTAACGGGAAAACGCAGTAGGCGCTGTCATAATCAGCATCGTCCCTAAAAGACAGGCAAACGTGGGCATGACTGCTTCCTGTTCCAAAAATAAAAATGTATCACAAGCTACCAAGAAACAACTTTCTTCCCGGGTGCACAGGGATTTCCAAGGGGAGTAATATCAGGGCCTTATGGCGTTTTCTTCATCAGAGATAACGCTTATCAACCACGAATTCGGCTGCTTGTTATGAGTAGAAAAATTGTTAAAAAGTGGTGTAATTAATTAAGAAACATGTGAGATAAACTTTATCACCCTTCTCAAACATCTGATAAGCAACAGTTGTTTCACAATAATTTGATTTGATTTTTTGTATTTATTTTTTTTTATTATTTTTAATATCTAGAACCAATAAATGGTTATTGACTAGGACAACCTGTTTTTTTTTCTTATATAATGGATAAATAATCATTCCTTACTATCACAAACGATAAGCTGAAGACCAAGAGATCATTATCTAGGAATGCGAGCAACAGAGCATTAGTTTCATTTCAAAATATTTAAATGTTTTGACTGTAGCAAGACAACAGAAGCTTATTAATGCTATTAGTACTAAATAACTACGAGGGATTAATGACAACTAAAGTAACAACTTAATAACAACCAACAGATACCAAGTTTATCTAGTTGGTTGAATTAATCTTTGGCTTCAAGCCAAAAAAAAATACTGTTAATAGTTATTATTACTTTTAGCGACCTTCTTGAGATATGCATTCAACTATAATTTAACAACATAAGATAATCGAAGAGTAATATGTAAATTTGAGATGTTTAGTTTTGGGGTGTGGAAATATTTTTGAGAAAAATATACAAATGAAGATGAACACACGTGTCAACACAAGTGTCTACTAACAATTTCTTCTCCAGAACAATAAAGAACATTTTCGAGATGCCAAGTAATAAATACCAAATCGACAAGGTTGTCACTATCAGCTTCATCCTGCAAATCAGATTTCCTGTCTTTATCTTCAATGGCTAGGAAATAAATAATCACCAACATTTTTTTTTTCTACCGTAATAATACAAAGAAATGATAAAAATGCGATGACTGTGGGTAAATGTCTAAAATACTCGTTGATTTTTCCGGTTATTAATATACTATTATTAGTTTAGAATAATAATCAGATCAATATCATATATATATAAAATAAAACATGTAAATTTTTTGTCAGCCTGTTACGTTTCCAGTTTCAATAAAAAATGAAATTAATAGAAAATATTTAGAGAAAAGAAAATTTTTATCTTGTTTTCACAACCTTATTTTTGGTTTTCTAGAACTTATTTATTCAAGTAGCTACTACTCAGTTATCCGATGAACAACATATTCCATGGGCTTGCAAAACCTTTTTGCATTCCACTAATTAACGCAGTGCACTCCCCTATAAGGAAGCTTGTCAAGAGAGAGGGTGTTCAACTGAGATACCAGCCTAAAAGACGACAAGAGTTGGCCAACAAGCGTTTCACGAGTTATTTGTATGCAGAAGGGATGAGCACTCAAAACCTGAAGGTATCAGCATTCAGGGAACGCTATTACTGTTGAACGACTCCCAGGCGCTGTTGGAGGGTAAGCCGCGGTTTACGATTTACCGTTCCTCCGTTCCTTGCCAATAGCGACACCGGAGCCTGCACCAGTTCCCGTTACGTCCAGGGTAACTGGGTCTGTGTAGTGCTATATCTCCTGCTTAGAGCTCGGTTTTCGGCTCTTTGTCTTGTGCATTATATAATAATATAATAATTGCCACTGCATATATCAATTGGGTTGTTTTGTTTCAGAAAGATTTTGGATACTTTTAAATTATGTACCTCCATATCTGTCACTTAGTACCTTCTATCTAATCGGTGGTTGCTTGGGACCCCGACAGAAACAAGTAAATAAATATAGGTCTCTGAAAGAAATAAAAGTATTTATTGCTATAAATTAAATTTTCCGTGATCCGACAGAGTTCATGGATTATGGGAACATATACCAGTGCACTAGAGTTTTAGAAAGGAAACAATTGAAACAGCATATTTCCAAATTCAAAGAAAGCTATATCTCCGTTTGCTATCTAGCTAGGTCCACAATGGGCTTATAACATTAAAAACAATTATGATACCGCTTATGTTATGATAACCATATCTTAACATGGCAACTAAGGGTAGTTGCAAAACAAGTAAATTTTTTTTTTCCAATACTTTTGCAGAACACAGGAGGTAAGAAATAAAGTAGAAGCATACCCGAATCAATATGGGAAGACTTAAAAGTTACATCCCCGAACCCACTGGTCTCTAACAAAGTTCTAACAAGTCCTGACGTGTCCCAGGGAATGCCAAACCATACAGCGATATCGTAAAATTGTTTAGACTCTCGGAAGAAATTTTTTATAGTAAGCTTTTCCAAAGAGCAAAAGTTTAGGAACTCATAAGAAAACTGCCGTCTGAGACGTGAAACACAAACTGAGTTTTATGAAACATTTTATCAGTTTATTCCCTAAAATAAAATTTAAAAAAAAAAAAAAAAAAACTTGGTATCTTTAAACTCTGTATCTCGTCTAAATTGTGTAATAAATTATTTTGATTATAATACTCTTAAAATGTGTTTACCTATCTCTCCATTCTAAATATTTCTAAAAAAAATTGTTGTGCTAAGATCTAATGCCTATTTAAATAGGTTTCTTTAGCAAACGGTAAGTAAAGTTTATAACGAGATTATTTTTGTTTTTATTTTAGCATGCCTTATGTTATGTAACTCAATAATTTTAACAGGGTAGACATAAAGGTAAGACAATTATTAGAATTTCGTCTGTTAGAGCACCAATTAACAATCTAGATTATAGGAGGTAATGAATGTTTCAATTTATACAATCCTAATCATATTTATTGCTTTTTAATCCATAACAGATTTTTATAAATATAATTATTATCGTCACTTCAACTTATTCACATTAATTACTATGGAAAGCCCTAAAGAAAAAAATATGACTGTACTAATTAAAGAAGAAATTTTAATTAACTTATGACGGATTCCGGTACTAAAAATAAAAAAAAAATAGATGACCATCAGGGATATCACTAAGGATATAAATATTAAGCAAGTACATTAATATAATCATTAGTAATATTTTTAAAGCAAACACACCACCATGTGAGAAATATGAGTCAATTCTAGATTCGTCCTAGAAAAAAAAAAGAAGAGATTGTGGTGGTATGATTAATCATCGAAAAACTATCAAAACTACCACAATTATGTCCGATCCAGTGATTAAGGAAATTTGATACATTACAGCGTAAAAGGAATATTATACGGTTTGAATAAGACAGATTGTATAAATCTCATAAATGATATTGATTGTAAAGGGATACAATTAGTTTTTTGAATTATATATTGTAAATACTATCTTGATAAATTCTTTCCTATATTCCGATATTCGGCAATGAACTATTATATTGTATATATTTTTAGAAATTACAAAAAAAAAAATGACAAAACTTAACAAAATCTTTTTTACAAAACTTTTAAAATTGGGGTTAAGATAAAAAATGGCAAAACCCATTATAAGTACAATGTATATTATTATTTCATTTCAAATCTGTGCTACGGACTAAATGTAAGTTTTTTTTTGTCCCGGTAACCTTCAAAATAGGTTTCTTCTTTAAAATTATCATTTAGTAAGTTATTATCAACTAATATGACAGGTTTGAATTATTTAAAATACGAAATGACTCCAGGTACCCATATATTTATTACCTTTAAAATAAATCGGATCATATCATTTTTTCACGTTGTTTATAATAATAATAAATTCATATAGATATTTTAAATTTTGTTTTATGGCTATCACTACTTTCAAGTGACTGAAAAACTTTATTTTATGTCCTCAACAACGTAAGTCAGTGGAATTATGGTATTCCTTCGACAAGGTTTTTTGAAGACCTTATTAATTTACTAGTTTTGAGGTCCCCAAGTCCAAAAAAAAATTTTTCTTAGGACCTCCCGTCCTCATAAATTACTAAACCATTTTTTTAAAGAAACTTATGGAGTATGTAACGGACTGTCCTCAAGAACGGGAAACAGGTAAAACATTCAGAATGGAGATACCGGAAATCCTAGGATTATTGATATTTCTTGTCTCATTGACTTTTCGATCCTATGATTTCATAATTTGTTTCAACTTCTTTATTCTTGAAAAAAGTCGAACAAGCTTTATTAGTTAATTTTTACTAACACATACTTTAAAATATGTTTGTCTTCGTTCTCCGAAAATGATTGACCCATTTTCTGTATTGGTAAATACATTCTGAAGGAATCGTAAACAGGCTTATAAAAAACTTGATCAATCAGCCGAATCGTTTTAAACAGATGATCCATAATCAGACCAATGGCACCATAATATTGAATTGTCACTGAGATAATATAAGTGTAACGAATTTCAGCTTGATCGGATTTCGGAAAGTGATTTATAATCGAATAAAAAGATTTCACTCTCCGGCGGCAACGAAACTAAATAAAAAAGTAATGTACCATCTGCAAAATTATGTTTGCAATAAGCAAATGGGAGCATATTTCCACAAGAACGTTTAAGTAAACAAATCTCTTGGCCATCTCCTCGAAAGACGCCAGGGTGGGGAGTATTAGTTCGTGGTGGATCAAAGTGTTTGCATGATGTAATTAAGTTTGTGGTGAAAATTTTTATAGTATTCAATAGTGGTATCTGAAACTGTTAAGTTTCTAAGTCGTCCTTCTTAGTAGGGTAGTCTTGAGTTGTTTGAACTGGAATAGAAAGGTACCTCTCTCAAGATATGAAGAAAGGTAGATAAGGGAACACTGCAACGCTGAATAAAACAAGAAGAGAGGGGAGAAGAAAGGGAAAGAAACTCTACTTATGTTGAAGGAGTCGGAGAGCAGATTCCTAGATGCCATTTCTGCCCCGGGACGTAATGCTTGGCGCTGGATAGTGGTAAGATTGGGGTGGCAGAGCTGAAAGGACGGGTGCATTATCTCACCCTAGGGATAGAGGGAACTTGGTTCTATCTTTTTAGAGATTATAACTCTCAAAGTAAGAAAAGATGAAAATACGATACATATGTATCATAAAAAACAAATAATAAACTAAGTCAAGCATTCGTAGTAAATTCTTATTGTTATTGAACGTTGAAGCATTCTCGCACTGAAGGAACAACAGCTTAAAAGCATAGCACGTTGTTATTATTACTTTTTGTATCACATTTTTTGTACTAATTACATTTCTTTCATCTTCTATCATTCTTCATCTTTTACTATCATTGTTATTACAAGAAACCGAAATTTCAACACATATTGTTACAATTTTACTGCATGGAATAATTGTTTGTTTGTTTCTTTTTTTCCACGTCATCGAGCCAATAGTCTGGTTGAATTAAAATTTAGATGAGATTTGGTCAACATAAAATAAAGCTAAATAAATAAACAAGTAAAAAACTGAAAATAAATAAATAGAAAATAATATTAAATGAGAAAATAAATAAATTTATAAACTTAATTTTCGTCATCATGGAGAATTTTCTTTAGTAACAACGTCTGTCGTAAAGATCAGAGCTCTACGAGGATATGTTTTACATTTCTCATGACTTCCCAATTGAAACACGTTGGGAATTCCGGCCCACGCGAGAGAAGCCGACGTGAAGGCCCACATAGCCCCATCCAAAAATAAAAGGATGATTTCATCCGATGAAGAACACATCGTCGGGATATTACTACAAAAATAGCTTTTTTAAATTTGATTACAATTTTGTTAAGGTTTAATTTTTTTTGTAATTAAAGATTTTCTTCTGATGGCAATTTAGCGAAAATATTAAGTACCAACGACGATCTAGCAAATCGAGTTAATAAAACCAAATCGTAAACAGATATCTATTTTTACTTACCTTACCGCCACCTATCTAGTACAAAACCTGGATAAGGAAGATATTGTAACCGGATCAAATTTTAGTTCTCTGATTCCAAAAAACACATTTTCCTCATTGGTTTATGTATTTGCGGGTCTGTTCCACGATTCTATATCATGATACAACTCGCAACGGATGGACTGCTTCTGTTGCTCTTTTTTGTTTTATGGAGTGAAGTCCGCCACAATCCTCACTGTAGCACAAGATGATCACCGTGCGCGAAATAGCCTCTCCGCGGCAAGGCCAAGGGTGCCGGAAAACCTGTTTTTTTTACTTATTTTCGAAAATAACCCAATCGACTGGGATGAAACTTATCAAAAGTCTTTTCCCGGGAGTTCTTTGGCTGTTCGTATTCAGTATATCTCCGAGAAAAATAAGGAAAAAAGTGTACATTTAATGGAAAAATCTTTATAATCACTTCAAAGGTAACTAAATTTTAAAAGTCTTATTTTTTTCCCTTTCTTTCCTCTTAACTGCTGAACTGAAAGGGATAGAAATCTGTTGGGGCATATTTAACAGAACCGATGAATATCAAAATCATTAAAAAAAATAATACATGATCTAAAATCTTTACAATCTTAATGAATAGGAAAGTTTTAGTATTAATAATTTAAGTAAAAAAGAAAAATAGTTTTTATATTTAATAACTAAACCTTATGATATCACTATTAGATGTATTGAATTCGATAATACTATCCACAGTCATGAATCTTTCGATACATCGAATGTACAATCGAAAAGGACTATCCTATGTATAGTTGCTGTGGAGGAGTATGAATGATGCAATATTATTTAGCGGATATAATGGAAAAATACATTGGTTATGTACTAAACAATTTCAGCTTCGATTAATCAAAATAAAAATAGATATTCTTTCAGTATTATTAGTTGATGACGGAAACCGCATGACTTCCCGATGGAACAAGCCAGGCCTGAAAAGGCAAAGGTTCCAGTGACGTGATCGCCGTTGGCTCCGCTTCTAGTTTCCTTGGCCTAATTTTTTTCCCGACCCGTCATCTGGTAGTTCTAACCAGAGGGGGGGGGGGGGAGGGGGGAGAGGAGAGAAGAGGAGGAATATAAAAAACCAAGAGCCTACTCCAACAGCTGCTACCAAACCGAATATTGCTACGGCTACAGCTGTTCCTGTTCGCTGCCGATTCCGATCTAGGTCACCGGGTCACGTCTAGGATGACGTTCCCGATGGAAGACTGTTTATGACAGGGATGCAGTTCTCAGCACCACTGGATAAGGATTACGATATTTGTGTTTCATAATCCCTTTAATTTTTTTCAAGACTATTAAATTTTATCACTGCCTAATATTTTCCTCAAAAAATAGAACGAAATTAAAGAAAAATTGTTTTTAATCATTATCAATTCCAATCATTACCTATCATTAAAACGTTATCACAACATAATTTCATTAATCAAAACTAATTATAATAGATATATAGTAAACTCACTAATCCGAACTAGTTAAAACTAAGGAGGTTCGGATTAGCGAAAAACTAATTACCTAATGGGAAAAACGTAACTTAATTAATAACATGTCAATTTAAAAACAAATATTACACATTAAAAATCTTTTTACAATGATAAATCATTATTAAGATTTTTTAAAAAATCATTTTCTTGAGGAAGCATCTGAAATTTTCGTTTGTTTGTAAGTTGAAAAATCTTTTTCGAGGCCTCTGTCCCAAGACTCATGACAGTTTATAATATTTTTGAAGAGCGTCAACCACGCATTGTATTAAGGATACAATTTCGCACTGGATCATATCCAAATAAATAAAGATCCACTGATAAAGAAATTGAGAAAATAAATACGCTTCCAAATTTTTATAGCCTAGTTTTTATTTTAATTCATATCTTATTTTTATCGATGTCGTTAAGCCTTACAGCACGGAAGGCATATCTAATGGAAACAGTTTTATTGAATGTATGTATATATATACTTCAAATAAAATCTTCACAAATCTTTTTTTTTTTTGTTTTAGTTGTGGTTCGGATAACAGAAACATACGGATTAGGGAGTATCCATTGTACTCCAAAACTAATATTAATCATGATTGAAGAATAATGGGAAATAACGATCGATATCAAGTTTTTGGTAATTCCATTTTTTTAAATTAATGACATAAAAAATGAAATTTTAGGAAGGGTTGTAAGAGAAAAAAATTGTCCTTAAACCAAACATATTTCAGTATCTAAAACAAAAAAGGATTAGATACTTAAATTATAGCTCTGAAAAAAATTAAAAACAATTTTCATTAATAATTCAACTATGAATCATTAATTTTTATTATTATTAAATTATATTATCTAACCTATATGTTTTGATAAAAAAAAAAAAAAAAATTATTTATAACGGACAATTTGTTCCAGAATAATATATTTATATGTGTACTATTTTGTTCTAACAGTAAGATGAGAAAATCAAAACCAATACTAAGGGACTAATGCAGCTGTTTTAGAATGATTTTTTTTAAAAATGTAACAATTATTTTGGGTCGATTCGGCCATGAAATGATTATTAAACAAGGAAGTAAAAAATCACTGGATTTTTTCATTATCATTTTTTTTTTTTTTGCTGTAGTAACATATTCGTGTCTTAGCTCAAACAATTTTCCAGGATTTTTTTTTTTAAATTGCATTTTAAGTTTAATCTGGAATATTTTATGCTTTTTTAATTTGTATAACTGTTTACAAAAATATTTTAATGCTTGACTTACTGCGCAGCTCTATAGCCCGTGGTGGGCCTTGGCTTCCTGAACAATAGCCCTCCAGATATTCCTATCCTTAGGCTTTTCCTTCCAGTTTGTTACTCCCAACCGTTTGAGGTCATCCTGCATATCATCCATCCATCTTCTCCTAGGTCCTACAAATTTTGTTTTGGAGCATCTTTTTTGGCATTCCATCAGCCGGCATTCTTAGAACATGCCCTAACCATTCGATTCGGCGGGATTTTATAAAGCTCACAATTTCGGTATTGTTGTATAACTTGTAGAGCTCATTATTTGTTCTTATCCTCCATTCTTGAATTACTTCATCGAAGAACTAATATTTTCCTAAGTATTTTCCTCTCGAAGACTCTTAATGCATTTGCGATGGTGGTAGTAAACCTCCACGTTTCAGCAGCATATGTAAGAATAGGCCTAAATAAAGTTACGTATAACCTTACGTTTGTTTTCTTTGAGAGCAATGATGATTTAAAAAACTTTAAATTTGCAAAAACTCTCGTTAGCGGCCATAATTCTTTTTTGTACTTCATTTATCATTTTATTTTCATTATTTAATTCTGACCCCAGGTAGGTAAAAGAATTAACGTTTTCAAAAACATGCCCTTCCACCAAAAGATTATGGGTAAATCTTAAATTATCTGGAGCAATGCACATTTACTTGGTTTTCGAATCATTTATTTCAAGGTCCATATTCTTACTCTCAGTATTGAGGTTATTGAAAAGGTTTTGAACACTTCTAGCCGCAAGACCTATATCATCTACATATGCACATATTTGACTACATATTTATACTATTTACTACCTTATGCAATGCTAGATTGAACAGAGTGGCGGATAAGGCATCTCCCTGCCTTACACCGGTTGATGTTGAAAAAGAGCGACTTATATTGCCACTGGCAATCACTCTGGCGTTGCTATTTCTTAGAGTCATCTGTATCAATGTTATTAACTTTTTGGGCATGTTATATTCTATTAGTGCTCTAATTAAGTAGCTCCTATTGATTCTGTCGAAAGCTTGGCGATAGTCGATGAAAAGAATATGAAGGATAGTTTTATGCTCCCAACATTTCTCTAACATTTTCTTCATTGTAAAAATTTGATCGACTGTTCCTTTTCTTTTTGCTTGACTGCAAAACTATATTGTAAGTCATCATAATATTGTGTCAGCATAATTTACAGGTGGTTTTGAGAATATAAATAGATTTAAAAAAAGAAAATAAATGAATAAAAAATAATTTTCATTGATGTTAGAAACAAGAAACAACACACCACGATTTGTTTATAGTCGAGTCGGACTGCGTTCTTCTAGGAAAATTTCTTGATGTAATAATTTCAAAGTTCGTTAAAGATTTCTTGGAACAGTCTTTCACAGAACCACCACGTAGAAGGCCAATATATCGCTCGATCCCATGAATATCTGAATATCAAGTACTTTATTTACAGGAAGCTGTAAACAAAAACATAGGTCAACAGGAAACGTCAGAAATTATATTAATTAATTGCCCAATAATGGATGAATGATTGATTCATGCTGCTTGTTTATTGATTAAATTATGGATATACAACATTTGCCTCTTAATAAGTATTAATGATTTGAATTACGAACGTAATAGATGGCATGCTCATTTTCAAGAGCTAATTATATCTATATAAATAAAAACTCGAAAAGTAGCAGTTCGATTTTGATGCGGTTTTCACTATCATTTACAGAATTTTTTCAGGAAGGTTTATATGAATTAAAATTTTCGAAATACTCCCCTTAAGGGATGAATTAGGGAAAAACTTTTTATTGATAATTTTATAATCGTTGTCATGACAGCTTCAAACATATGAAACTAAGGTAACAACGAAAACATTTTAACAAGAGTGAAATTATTGTGCGAAAGCGTATTTGTTAATAAAATTAGAGTTTAAAGAAAAAGTGTAAAAATTTGAGCTTTTTGCCGTTTTGACAAATTAATTATCCTTTTATCATGTTCTTAAAAAACGTTTAAATGAAATGAGAGAAATTCTAAACCATGCAATCGATTAGCAAGAACATTGTTCACTACTTTGGCCTTGGAATATTTACAGTCAAAATTTTTGATCGTTTCCTTGATAGTTCTGGTAAAATGACGATAAAATATATCGTCGGTCCCATAAAAGTGAACAAATTTATTTTTTGTTATTTATCGGAGTATTTCGGTTGAAACAGCCTGTAGTAAAGTTACGAATCTCTTATGGCATTACAAAATGCTGTTATCGCAGTTAAATTTATATGAAAGTGTGAAGCTTCCATGTTAAAGTAACAAATATATATATTATTTTATAAGGGTAAAACAATAAATACACATGTAACTATGAGATAAAAAACACAACACCATCAACAAAATTTAAAATAATCGAAATCTCAGAAGAATGCAACAGTTTTTTTGCTCTCCTGAAGAGTGGTGATTTTCACAGTTGTAAGTTTACCATGGGTACAATGGGGATAATGTGTACTTCATATGAGTATTTCGTTTTCGTTATTTATATATATATATATATATATATATATATATATATATATATATATATATATAAAGTACCTCTTCACTACCATTTTCCAAATAATTTGCGAGGACATAATGATAATGTGTACTTCATATGAGTATTTCGTTTTCGTTATATATATATATATATATATATATATATATATATATATATATATATATATATAAAGTACCTCTTCACTACCATTTTCCAAATAATTTGCGAGGACATAATGATAGTACTCCAGAAGTTATAATTATTATTAATTAATTATATGATGATATAAATCCAATTTACCAAGGAACTTCTGATATAAATTTACTAACAAAAATGTCTAATCTACGAGTTTTTAAATCTGATTTCCTTAGTTTTTTCGTGAGATAAAATTATGTTAAAATTAGATATTTTTGGCAAATAAGGAACATTTTCTCACAAAGTAATTGTCTGAATTTGTAGAATTATTTCCACTGTCATATGACTATAACAATACATATACAATAGAGTTTTTTTTATTAATAAATAATTATATGTACATACTTTAAAAAAATGAAATACTTTACATATTTCAAACTTTAAATACGACTCAGTAAACACATAAATTTACTGTAGATATAGGTGTTCAAAAAAACAAAAACAAAAAAAACAGGATATGTACCAAGTATAAAAAAAATTATGCTTGAAGTAATTGATCAAACGGATTTCGAGGACATATTCATAAAGTTAATATATAGCAGTAAAATTCCGCCCCCATCCTTAATAATTAATAGTGGGATTAAAGAATAAAGCATTTAAATAATTTCTTCATAGAATTACAAATAAAATGAGACTACTCACTCACTCATCTGATAAGGGGACAGTTAAACACCGTGATAAGGAGTAAAAACAAAAACAGCCTTAGGAAATTTACAAACACGTACAAAAACAGTGGGCGCCTATCATCGAACTCTAGACTTGTTTTATCAGAAAATAATTACTTCACAGATAAGGCGTTAGTCATCAAACGCTCCAGGATTTGTCTAAGATAAGAAGGACTATTTCGTAATAGTTCCTGATAAGGAAGAGGATAAATCTGGGCAATAAAGAGCCATAAAATAGCTCGTCGTAGATAATCTATTAACTACCAGAACCGTGACGTCATCGGGCACAAGGACGCGTAATCTGCCATGGACCAGAAACAGTACTCACGTTCTACCATAACTTTTGCAGTGTAAATGACTTACTATTTAGAGGCTCATCTTGACCATAATTTTACAATAAGTGTTTTTATGATAATTCTTAAGACCTTATCACATTTTATAAGCTTTATTTATATGAGTCGCTGTTTATTACACATGTACTTCCTAATCTGCTCCCTAATTCTAGTTATGATTCGTTTTGATCTATTTTCTGTTTTAGCAAATACAAACTTAGCATTTAAAGATTTTATACTCCTGTTTTCTTAAAAATGAGCACGGATTAACGTCGAGTTCAGTTTAATAATTTGGTGGAGCTGGAGGGGGAGGAGAGGGGAGGGAGGACTTAAAATGGAAACTGCAAATTGGACAAAAACTAAATAAATACACATAACTAATATGGACATACGCTCCACTGATATACGGTTCAGCAAAAAAAGATTAATTTAGATAAACCATAATTTTTTTAAAAACCAAATTATTGAGACTAATAACATAAGTTTCTTCGTACGTAGACAATAAAACTTTAAATACCGACTTATACCAACCTATACGAGCTGTTTATATCCGCTTCCATCATCGGTTATACCAACAGACAAATAAATATAAAGATATAGTCATAGGTGACTTGCCCATCAAAACTAGGAGGCGACGAAAAAGATGAGAGATCTCTCTAGGATGAGAGATCTTTCGTAAATTATACCCCGTCAAATTTCATTTTGAGGTAGAAACAATCCAGGGCAAGCTGAATTTCGTATAAGTTTTATAAATTTATTTATAAATCATAAAAACATTCATCAAAGTCTCCAAAAATCCAAGCCGCGGAGCATGTTCAAAATGACACCTGAAGTGGCGCTGGAGAATAATTTTAAAAACGCTATAACTTTGTTAATATTAGTCATAGAGATATAAACCTAGTTCTATTCGATGCATAATTAAATTATCTACAAACTTTATTCGAACCATTTTCACGCTCAAAAGCTCACTTAGCTGAAAAAAGAAAAATTCTTCATGATTTTTAAATCAGGATTTTGAGTGGGAATAAATAATTTTAACACAAAATATTCACAAATAAATATTGTAGTACCCTCCATGAACTATTTACTTCACTGGTTAATTTTAACAAAATCTCGCAAATTCGGTCTGAAAATCGGGATTCAAAGCGCGGACCAACAATCCGTCTGGCTCCGGTCCTCAATGCACTCTTATCATTTCCATTAAATTTTTGTTAGTTATTCTAATATATAATTCCGTAATTTATTCCTACTTTGATAGGATATTTTTGAAAGATGTGAATAAAGAAATAAAGTTAAAAAAATAAAGACATTTTTTCAGATATTAACTTTTGTTAAAAAACAAAGCAAAAAACAAAAACAAAATAACAATAAAAAAAAAATATTTTATTGAATTTATCCACTAAACATTCTTTCTTGATTGAATTGTTTTGTCAATTAAATTAATAATACAATTATATAAGGCTTTTATATTTTTAGCGACTACGTTTAGGAAGGTAGTATAATTATTTCAGTGGTTGAATATGAAATTCCACTTCTTTTGTTGACATTTTTTCCATTAACCTTGACAAGATGGTATTATGTTAAACCAAATTTATAATCGTGCACATGGAAAGAGAACGCTCAAGCATTTAATTTTATGTATGGATTCCGGAGTCCAAAGTAAAAAATGTTTTCATTACAATTTAATCCATGACTCTTCCGCTTAAAAGACTGGAGATAAGAGACTCAGCTGATTCTTAGCTGGTTGAATATGAACTTTGTCTTCTATGAGCACACGGGATTTTAGAGTGGCAAACGTAATCCGTCCTAAGATATTTAAAGTGTCTTCTCCGTTTATTGTTCTAGTATGATATAGTTAGAATAAAATAAGAATCGTCTAGTCATACTGCCTTAAAGTAGGTTGTAGCTACATCTTCCAATTTGAGAACCTCCGCTATAAAAATCACAAAACCCTAATAAATTGATGAGTTTAGGCGATTCACATTTTCTGTTTAAATAAACCGCTAATCTAAACATGAGAAGTGATGTATATTAATTTAAATAGGCAATTACTTATTGCTAAAACCTTTTTTTTCCTATCTTCTGAAATATCTTTTTCGGGTGAAAGTTTTGCACAAAGTGATATAAAAAAAATCAAGATAATCAGGTATTGCATTTGTCATTCATCATTTATTAATTTTATTGTATTCTGTTTTATAGCAATGTACTTTTGCAACCTGTACTTTTGCTAATAATTAATTGACTCACAAAATATTCTTCTAATCTCATTTTCATCATTTTTATGGACCATTTCTTATTTTAACAATCCAGTTTACTTTCTAAAAAGTCGTATAATTTATTTATGGCAAATCGCGCAAATTGAGTTTTCATTGGAGAACTATATTTTGGGCTGAATTTTATGAAAACTTAAGTTAAATCGAGGAAAAGAAAAAAAAAAAATAGCTAAAGTCAGTGAAAAGTTCGTGCGCTTCACATTCATAAAATTGTGGAACATTATGCCAAAATAAATGATAAATTATCATTATCGGTCATGTGCCGGACTTAGGAAATAAGAGATTTAGGAGCGGCATATGAGAAACTTTATCGAAATTGTTACAAACAATTTTTTTAGTCCCCTGTTTTGACCCGGATTGTGAAAATGCTTGAAAATCAATATTGAGTTTCAAACATGAGCGAATGAATATTCTCAGATAAAAAGAAAGAACTTTTCAACGATTGCAAACGATATTGTTGCCATAATTTTTTATTGAGGATGAAAAATAAATTAAATGTGGTAATTTTTTATCAGTAAGCTGAGGTGAATTTAATTGTGAATTAATTTTGGACATAGAAGATATAACAAATCCCTTTCCAAGATAATAAAAATCCCTTTCCAAGGAATATTACTATTTTGTATTACAAATAAGTTACAGAAATATATAATAGGATAACTAATAAAATTGTAATGGAAAAGATAAGAGTGCAAGGAGGACCGAAGCCAGACGGGATTGGTGGTCCGCGCTTAGAATCTCTATTTTAGGCTGCATTGTTAAAATTTGTTGTTGCCGGGTGTTTTATTTTTCACCCAAGTAATCTTTTGAGCGTAGCAATGTTTAGAATAAAGTTTGTAAATAATTTAATTATGCTTCGAATAGAACTAGTGTTATACCTCTATGACTAATAACAAGAAGGTTTTAAAAATTATTCCACGCCGCTAATTCAGGCACCATTTCGAACATGTTTCGCGGCTCGGAGTATTATCCTTATCCAAGCTTGACATTTTATAACCATCCGATTATCAAATTTGCTTATTGTCTCTATTCTTGTGGCAAGTGCGAATTAAGATTAAATTGAAGAAAAAAAAAAATGCATTCAGAAGATATTTGCAAGAAAACAAGAAAATTTGTGAAGCATGAAAGACTCGATATTTCATATTGATTAAACGGTTTTTACCAAGGAAAATATGGCGCTGACGAATTATTTCAAGACATTTCAGGAAAATAATGTATGATTCCAACCTTATGAAGTCGAGGAAGTAAAAAGAAGGCGATTTAATCGTTGTGGTGTAAATCAATATACAATCATTCTCAAAGCATTATTTTCTTCGAATGGTTATTGAAATTTAGAAGTCAGAAGATTCAAAAGCGAACCATATTTACACCAGTTTAAATGAAAGGAAATACTAAAAAAAATTTTCTGCTGTACACTTAATCCTAATAAATCCAACGGATTAAAGTAAAACTTAATTTTAATTAGAATAATTTTTAAAACGAATAATTAAATCTATTTTTGATTGTGACGGAATCAGAAAATCAGGTCATTGGTTACATTTTTTACAATACTTGGATATTTCTGAGTAATTAGTGTCGGACTCAACTAATGCATCACTGATATTTTCAAGAGCATGATTATAAATATAAAAATTAATAATAAATATAAAAATAAAATTATTGAAATAAAAAAAAAGACACCCTGGAGCCATACTTAGATTAGACAGTTTCTCCGAAACGTGTCCTTCACACACTTGTATATGGCTGGCCTCCAGACGTCCAGGAAGGCCCGTCCAAACCACAGGCGCAAAAAGACAAAAATAAGTTTTGTACTACCGCCATTCCTAGACCTCGGAATTCATTGAAAAGGCTATCAGTTATTATAAAAGACATTTGACGCCTACGGTTGGCTCGAGAATAGCATTAACCTCAATAGTGTTGTCTCGTTCCTACGAAAGATTTAATAATATTTTAAAATAAATTTAGAAAAGGGCGTATATCCGAAAGTTAAAATATTTTCAGGAAAAATCAAAAACCTGGATTTCCGTTGGCCCATTGGACTTATTTGAACAAATTTTAATTTCTTCGTTTATTGCATCATTATAAACATCAGACATTAGGACATCAGTAAGTATGCATGAGTAAAAAAAACAACAAAAGCAAACGAAAAAGTCCATTTCGAAAAAAAACGAGGGAGTCCTTTTTGAAATTAACAATTGAATTATTTTGATAACAATAATCAAACTGATGGTTTAGTTTGTCTAAATTTTAATCGCCTATTTAAATGAGGACATCAGTAAAATTGCACTTATAACAATAATAGGCAAGCACTTTTTTTTTTGTGGTACAGATTATTCCTGCTTTACAGGCAAAATAGATATATTATTGGCTAGGCATTGTCGCGTAGATCTGCACAAAACAAAAATTATCGAAATCGGACCATTATTAAAATATGCTTTTTATGAATTTATAGCACCAAAACGGCACTAACAATTTTGATATAACCAGCATAATCTTTTTTACTTAAAGCCCATTAACTATCCATACATATAGCACATAACGTAAGAAATGTTATAAAAAGAAGAATATTATATTTTCGCGAAACTCGGGAGGTACACATTTTATAGCAATTAAATTTCCTTAAAAAAAAAAAAATAAAATAATCATCTAAATCGTACCTTCATTAACAAAGATGCGTATTGAACTTAGGAAAATATTGCAATCAGCTCGAATTTTCGGAGTGCAGTTATCAAAAGATCTATTAGTTGGCAAGTGTAATGGATGATGTGTCTGTCGCCTATTTTAATCAAAATTGTTTTGGTGATTCTACATAGGAGCTTGTAAGAACGTGAAATCCCAAATAAAAAGAAAATAAAAAAAATTGTCCGTTACTGATAATTAAATAAAACAAAATAAAATAATATTTTCTGCTCATTTTAATTGTAAAAATAAATCACAAAACCGATATAAAGATGTTTTCTAGTCGAATTTTGACAACTTGGCGATCCAAGTTACAATTAATATTAAACATATATAATTTTTTTTTTCGCTATTCGCATTTTATTTTATTTTGGATTTATTTGATCAATGTGTTTTACCTTCTCCTGTATCGCTGATGAACTTTGAGGTATTTTTGTAAATTAAACTGTATTGATATTTTTCATTAAATGTTATGAGGGCACACTTATGGTTCTACGACATAATTAAATTGAATTAATATGTTTATGTTATAATTATTCAACTATATGAATGCAACCATTCGTTAGAGAGTGCATAAATCTTGAAGCATGCCATAGAGCGAACTGCATTGCAGCTCCGAGAGGGGCCCTAGACACAACAGGGGCTGACTGCAGTTATTTTCGAGTGCACTTAGCCGACCAGCTCACCGCACTGTCTCTTCCACTCGACGGAAAATGTTGCAAAATATGTCCTATCTGTAGCAACATTTTGAAGGATAGTTCTTGAATATAAAAGTTTTTTTTTTTATTTGGTAGTTTATACGTGATACATTTTAACAACACAATATAAGACTACTTTTTTATATAACCTAGCTGGTAACTATGTTCATCAATAAAAAATCTTGAATTCAAGACCATAAGCCTCACAATTAAACAAAGACAGAGAATATATTCAATTGGATCACCATTAAATAAATACATCAAAAGAACTACATACTTTAAATCAAATGCTAAAATATAAAATATAAAACAAATCTATATAATAATTTGGGTAGGTAGATCATCATTTTCATACCCGTGGAAGCAAGTTCACAACAAGCAATTTATTGGGTTAACTTTAGGCCAATGATTATTAGTTGATTATTGAACTTATGATCATTTGTTCATTATTATCGATTATTATTTTAATTAATAAAAATAAAATACCCCCGGGTAATGAAAGGAATTGTGTATATCCTTTATCATCATAGTTATATATCTAGTAAAATTGCAAAAAACTGTAAAATTCTCGGAGGAAGAGAAAAAAATATATTATAAGTTCATGATATTCATTACAGCATTATTAGTTCTATTGAGATTATTAATTCTATTGATATTTCTTCTCATAGAATTAATTGAATTTGTATTGCGGAAAGATGAGTGGTGATAAGCCACAGATGGAATTCGGACACTGATTCTGCTTTTTGGCACTGAGGCAGGACCGGTGAAAGATTGTCTTATGGATGAAGACAAGCCTCCATTTGAGGATGAAAATATCGGAAAACGGAGGACTACAGACGAAGGTAATTTCTTCAGTCCAAAGAAGTTCGCAAACAGAGTAGACCCACGGAGAGGGCAATTAAACGTTTCAAACCGATTTGATGCTCTGATTGCTGTTCCAACCGGAGTCAACAACAGTATTCCTGTTAACAACTGTACTGGCAATCCTAATATAAGAAATTACAAGCCACCTCCGATTGTGATAGGTAATGAATTTTCACCTCTTAAAGTGCTAATAGAGTTCAAACCAAACTTCACAGAAAATATTTGTTGTAAGATGCAGCGCTGATGGCATCAGAATATATCCTGAAAACCAACTAAAACACGTGAGAGTCTTGTCGTTACTAAAAAGTATCAATCTCTCATACTGTGGACTTATGTGTGCATTGCACACGTAAGATCTGCATGGGTCACTAAGAAATTTTCATTACTAAATATAGATTTAATTGAGGACATTAATAATATAGAACATGCATTCAAAGACGTTCGGACTATATTTTTATTGTAAGATGGGTAAAAGTAAGAAATGGGAAAAAACAACGACTTCAGAAATAAAAATAGATGACATAAGACGGGTACGTGCAAAAAATTAAGTACTATTTACTATTGTGGATTTTAAAGAAGATATAGTAATTCCACAGTGCCATAGGTGCCAGGGATATAGCCATACTAAAAATCACTGTGGCAGAAAATACGTTTGGTTTCGCTGTTCGGGCCTACAAGACATATCATAGTGTCTAAGACAGGAAATTCCTAAATGCAAAAACTGCCAAGGGTCTCACTTAGCATCTTACTGGCTACATGAGAAGAAATTTGTCAAAACTAAAACCTAAAAGAACTCAACCAATCTCTGGAACACCCGCAATTCACCAATGACGTTCTTCCAAACAACAGGACCTTCTGCAGCTAATACAGCTGCGAGAGGAAATCAAGAAGCACCATCTTGGATGGAGAAGTTCACGAACATGGTGGTTGGATTTATGAACGATATAACTCAATTAATTGAAATAGTCATTACCCTCGTAAACTCTAAATGATCAACCAAATAAACATTCTAAAACTCAATACTAATAGCAGAAGTCGAAGCCCTCATTGCACTAATTCAAGCTCCTATAGCTGTCTTCAACGATACATGATTGAAAGCCACAGTATTTTTATAGATGGCTATTCAATAGTCCAGGAACATTCGGATGATTCATTAGGGGTGTCCACATAGCTATCCGTCATGGCATCGTGTGGAAGAGATTTCCCTCACCAAAACCTATGTCCTGCAAGAGAATCCATATAGTTTCCGTTCAGGCTTAGCTCCAGCAATCTACCCGAATAAATGCGTTGTACCAACGCCCGACTAGCACCTTAAACGGGTTCAAAAGTTTACTCTTAGAATGTTCCAAACAAACTAACCACTGCACAATTGGAGATTTAAATGCCCGTCATAGATTATGGAACAACACGAGCAATAAGATAAACATAAGTTTACTACTCTTGATTTCATTACATCCGATCACAGGCCAATCCTTTACGATATGCTGAGGAAAGAAAGCGAGGAAAAACCAAGTCCTATCAAATATAATTATAAAAATGCGGACTGGAACTTTATCGCTACCAGATAAATCAGCAGTTACAGGTGATTCCAAATCTTCAATCAAAAGAAGACAGTGATACCCACATATTTAACTTATCCGAAGCAATTCTGAATTCAGTAAATATTCCGAAGTTCTCGCCGCTACCATCTTCACTCCGTCTGACTCTAGACCATATTCTTCAGTTGATATCACTGCGAAACGTCTGGAAGATTAGATGGTACTGAACTAGAGATCTAGGAGTAAAGAAGATATTAAATTCTCTTACTCAGCAGATTCGTCACCTCATTCGTATATGGAAAACGAATATGTGGGAGGAGAAACTAATAGCGACCCATGGCGATCATCGTAAATTCTAGAAAATAACCAAAAAAGCTACTTTAATTCCATCGGACTTCACCAGGATAATGAACTTCTGACTTCTACAGAAAAGGCTACAAAATTAGCCGAATATTACGGTGAAGAAATTAGGAAAAAGACCGGGGTTGTTACCCCTCTCCCAAATAAAGGAAGATAAAATAATTACATTTTTGTTTATTGCAAGGAACTAAAAGCTATCCTTCGCAGAACCCAAGGCAATAGGGTATAAAGTGTATTATTAAAACAATGACCGAGAAAAGGAATTATGCACTTGGCATCTTTGTTCAATTCCTGACTAAGGCCAAGGCATTTTCCTGTTGAAGCATCCTATATTATTTCCACTTCTGAAACCCGAGAAGTCTGGGAATGAGCCATCCCACTACCGTTCTGTCAGTTTATTACCCCAGATGGAAAATTCTTTTGAGAAAGTCATAATAAATTACCTAAGGAAATCCTGTTCTCAAAATGAAATCATTTCACCAGAACAAGTTGGTTTTCAAGCTCAATTGCGTACAGAACATTCTTTGGTTAGGCTGCAAAACGAGATGACCAGTAATTTCAACAGAAACAAAGCAACAGCTATGATAGCCCTTGATTGCTCCAAAGCATATGGACTACTTTGTCAACAATGAACTACATCTGATCAGCCTGGGGTGTCCGGAACAGTTATATTCGATCATCCAATCATTTCATCCAATTATTGTTAAGTTTTATTTTGAACCAAAAAACTTAGTTTTAGTTTTAGATGGTAAGATCAACCCAAAATAAAAGATGAGCTCCATCACTTAAGTAATAATTAGAAACTGTGGGACATTAATAAAAATTGAAGATGTACAATAGAACTCCTTGAAATGCACATCTGTAGTTAAGGGGACAACAATACAGTATTCAGAAACGTACTAAGATGGTATGGAAAAAAGAATTATTAAATACAAAAATGGGTAAGCCCCATCACTTTCAATGTTAACATTAAGCAAATTTACATGTACCCTATTTCAAAAGTCTTAACACATCACAACATCTGGTCTTAAAATGTAGTGGCATAAGGCTTTCGAAACAATAAATTTTATATAATATATATAATTTATATCTAAAATATTTATATTTACTGTAATTATGGGGATATGAAAAAAAAAAAATGGTTATTAAATGAGCGTTATAAAAGAAGCATAACAAAAGAAGAGCGAAGGGTGTTTAGTAACCCCCTTCCACTTTCCAAAAAAAAAAAAATTAATTATTCTTACCTCCAGGGCCGACATTAGGATTTTTGCTTGAGGGACAAGCTTAATTTTACCACCCTTTCTTTCATCCTTCCCCCTTAATAAACGCTAACGGGAGTATTATAAGTAATATATTTCTAAATAAATATCATCATCCATAACATTAACTCATTTTATTGACTAAATTAACTTCATGACAATCAAAAACCAGAAGTAAATATTTTAATGCTTAACCTAAAAATAAAATTTTGTTCGAAATTTGTCGTCTAAATTCTCCCGTCTGAGGAAAGTGTTCCCTTTGCCTTTCCTTCTCCTCCCCCTCCACCCTATCCCTAAATCCGGCTCTGCTTACCACCTCTTATTTCTCATTTTTCTTGAGAGGAGGAGGGGATAATTTTATATTTTAGAGGGTTAATAAATAACCTTAAAAAATGTAGGTTATTACTATTTTTATTGTATTTAATTGTGTTTGCGCAGCTATGTGCTACGCTGTTGCTATGCGATTCTCATGTTTTTTACTGAAACGAAATGGAATATATAAATAAATATTATGTTTTTTGTTTTTTAAAATCGTCCATGGGACGGGGGAGCTCTCCCACTTGTACTAAAATATAATGAATGATAAGAAAAAATAAAAAAAAACAAAAAAAACATTTCGTCGCTATATAATCTTTTATTAATCAACCTTCTACTTAAATAAATATATTTCAATTAATAAAACGGTGAACATTTTTAAATAGCTATATTTCAAAAATATCAGGCTTGCCTATCCCACTACTTTCCTAATAGAAAGTCGGCTAAGACGCCCAGAATATGTGGTCAGAATAGAAGCTGAAACAGTAAAGAGGAAAATGTAATTCTGGGGTGATCACTTTGTTGCCAAATCTAACGAAAATCGGTCCAGAAGACTCGGAAAAAAAATCGCGAACGGCTTACGGCGGACGGCGGACGGACGGATTTTTTATTTATTTGATATTTGGATTCTACGTATCTTGAAACGAAAAACCTAAAATTTTAGGGGAGTGGGGTTGAACAATTTTTTTCTTTGTTGATTACAAAGGTTCATTATTAAAAATAATAAACCCCAAAAACATCTATGAATTGTAATAATTAAGCTTTGTATCATTCTAAACCTTTTATTAAATATATTTAAATTTGAAATATCGCATTATTTTTTCTACAAACATTTCGATTTTGATGTTCCTGTTTTATGAAAAAAGGCACTCATCGAATTCGGTTCAGTAGTTTTGGGGAAAATCCAATGTTAAGAGACAAATAATCGAAAACTACAAATATATATGAGTGTATGCAGGTGTATACCTCATTTTATATCGATTTGAAGATTTTTACTGTTTAAGTTTGGAAAAGAGATATGCAATACTAAGAAAAAAAAAAGAAATAGTTATTTCTTATCTTTCTTTTTTTTCATTTTTGATTTTTTACCAATATGATAATTACTGATTTTTGTATTTATATTAGGTCTAATAATGGATAGCTACTGACCACAGGGATTCAAAGAATATAAGAACATTATAACATTGTAATGTAGGTCTAAAGTGATGCTTTAACTATCCTTAATATTCAACATTTTAGAAAGTCATTCTTGTTGAGTGATCGTTTGTGGCTTGGTTGATTGCTGAACAGAGTTGTCTGCCCACATATCCTATTAAATATAAGGTTTCCGACAAATCATGGCACACTGTGGTCGGTGTATTTAAGAAAATATCTTCAAAAAATCATCACCATCATCAATATAATCGTACATCTTCCTACGTTAATGCAATGAGATGTGCCTGTCTATGAATTTAATGTTCTTTAAAAAAGCATAAGAACGATAAAATGGAATATACAGAAGAGGTCTTTTTTCACAATATAAGTTATATTACGGTTTTGGCTTACAACTGAAAATGACCAACATAGAAAATATATTTGAACAAACTTTAACTAGATTTCAACTGTTAAAAGCACTGATAGCCGTTCTTTTCATAAGGTTTACTACTTCGGTAGGTTTAGGTTCATAAGTGCTATATTTGTGATATTTTTTAAAGAAAAAATTATTTTTACAGTCTTGGAGAATCTGTATCAAAACATCGTTCCTCCCATCCCGTAACCACTGAACTAAATTCGATACAAATTTGAGCATTATATATAATGAAACATTATATAAAAATCATATAAAGTTTGTAGATGGAAAATTGTAGGGTAAAAAAATGTTAACTTTTAGGGATATTTTATTAATATTTAAGGGAATTAATCAGTATAATACATTAAATATTATGTTATTAAAAATGATACACTCGGTTGTGAAAACATGGTAATAATCAAAATGAAAACTTCTACAATGTTAAAATATTTGTTAGTTACAAATGATTTACCTTCAACAAGCAGTCACTTACCAAAACTTAAAACCAACATTATTCCTTTAAAAAAATTCAAATTTCCAACAGATTCTTTCAACAAGCTACGAAATCAGTTATAACAGAATCCGGAGTTGCCAACGATTTCAATTCGTAAAAATGTTAGATGTCTTTTTTTCGACCGCGTGCCTCAAATATATGATACAAAAATATTATAATTAATATTCTCTGGATTAATGGAATTGAATAAGCATGTACGTAATTCCTACAATCTTTAATTCTTCATCTCTAAAAATCTGTCAGTTTCGTTGTCGTCTGAAAATAGAGGATGGGTAGAAAGTTTGGAACTTAAATTCGATTTTAGATTTTGTCCTATTACAATTAGGCAGTAGGTATTTGTAATTTGATTTTTGTAATTATAAATTCCACTGATGGCCATAGAATATAATTGAAGGAATTAATATATTTCAATTTATTGCATTATCAGTTTATTAAAATGACAGCTGTTATGGTACAGAACATTTTAAAAGGCTTTGAGCGTGGATGAAGATATTAGGAAGGAAATGGAAAGATGCAGCGAGGCCCGACTGCACCCTCCCCTCCCAAAGTCGAGGCCGCCTTGATCAGCTTTTTCTGGAACCTCTTTGGAATGTGGTCCAGCCCCGCCCGTCCACGTGTACCTAACAGACCAAACAAGTTTTTTCTCTTTTTTTTTTATTTTATTTTTATCATTGGCCATGTTTTTATCCAACGGTCTCAGACGGTGTAAATATCGCAGGATTTAACCAAGAATAAACACGGTTTAACAGGATACGATATCTCCAGGCAAATACGTAGTTATTAGAAAGGACTATTGAAGAAACAAACAAACATTTTCAACAGAAAAGTCTTCATCGGGTCTAAATAAAGCGTAAAAACAGTGACGATGAACGCAGCAGACAACAGCTGCAAGGTTTTTTGGGTCGAATTCGCGAGATGGAAATGCGTACAAGCTCTCCAATCTGGCAAATGGGTTTATTTTGTAAAGCAGCAGTCCCATTCGTTGGGTCTCTAAATGTGGAAGTACCAGATTGTTATGTGATGCAGAAGAAAAAGTGGATAAACAAGAATAGGCATTTTTTTTTCCGTTTTTTATTCCCAAAATAATAATGTTATGGAATAAATTATCAGGATTCAGTCAACATGATTTTCTTATTGTAAAAGCCCTTGTTTCAGCCCAAACACCATCAGGGCTGTTATTAGAGATAAAACATATACATATGCAGTAAAAGAAGCAGTAAATCACATAAAGATAAGAGATAATTAATAAAAGTTAATTAAAGATAAATTAGTGATAAGGAAATAAATGATAATAGAATACAAGTAATAATAAAGAGAACTCCGTATTATTATAAAAAAAAAATATCTGAAGTGGACAACACGTGACTTTCTTGTACGCCTATTAAACTATAAATCGGTGCCTCAAAAAGTGATCCTGAATTTGGTTACTAGTTTCCTTAGATTGCAGTATCTCAAAAACGACGCTCGGCGTCGCGACATCCATCTAATGACAAACACACACACCAATGGTTAGGAAAACTAGTATTTTACACAAAATTTTAACACAAAACAAGTAATAAAAATGTTTAATTGGATTGGAAACCAAATTGCGATTGTAACCTTTATTACCGAAACATATGATTGATGTATTTAATTTAAATATAATTTTTGATGTAAGCTTATAATAATCTTTAAGTACCCTTTTCGGCTCACCAATTTTAACCAAAATATAGTAAATACATTCATATCGATATAAAAGTCCTATTTACCAAATTTGAGATGTTTATATTTTAATATAATTTTTGATGAAAGTCTAATATGACCTTCAAGTAAAGTACCACTTCCGGTTTTCCAATTTAAACTAAAATCTAGTATGTTATTTAAATCAATATATAAGTTCTGAATACTAAATTTGAGAAGTTCTGCATAGCATTTTAATACAATTTTTAACGGAAATCAATTATGACCTTCAAGTAAAGTACCACTTACGGTGATCAAGGAGTAACCAAAGGGAGGTTCACAACTAGATTTTAAAACAATCCTAAATACAAAACTTTCTACGGCTAACCGTTTTTGAGTTATGCGAGATACCAACGAACGTATGTACGTACAGACGCCACGACAAAACTAGTCAAAATGGATTCAGGGATGGACAAAATGGATATTTCCGTTGAAATCTGAAAAACGAAAATTTTCGCGATTACAATTCCTTTACTTCGTACAAGGAAGTAAAAAAAAAAAGAAATGGCCCAGTTGTCTCGGAGAAAAATAGAGGACGGCGGACGGAGGGATTTTTTTTTAATTCGATTTTTGGATTCCAGGTATCTTTAAACCTAAAATCTCAAATTTTGATAAGGTTTATATATTTTTTCTTGATCGATTATAAAAGATCATTATTTAAAATAATAAACCAAAATTAAAAACGGATTTTAAATTCAATATTTCATTATCAGATTACCATCTATATTATGAACCACATTGTCGGTAGATAAGATAGTGTACAACCAACAATAACATCTATATGTCCCTACTTCTGGACAGTGAGTACGGATAGCTTTAAAATGTTAAACCTTACTAATGTTATGGATGATACAGATTTGGATAATTTCAATCAAACAAACAAAATCTTAATTTTCAATTATATTTTATATAAAGTCATTTCTGGAAACAATTTCTCATCATTTCTCTCGTCATTTCTAAAAAAAATAAAATTAAATAAGATTTCAAGTTCTTCTAGAATAGTATAGAAATTATTTAAAACTCGTCAAGGGTTCAAAACTCCTCCATTTGTAAAATAAAAATAAATGCAGCCTTGATGCAGCTGTCGATATTGCGAGTAATGGTCTGCAAACAGATCGTACGACAGCCTCGTTAGCCCGGCCTGGAGTCCTGGATATTTCCAGCGGCGATGGAGGCACGTGGCCAGCGAGTGAAATCGTCCCAGACGGTCCTTATATAATCCCTGTTAATTCACGGGTCGCTCCCCTGAGTCATCATCTGGTGGCAGTGAATGGAGTTTTCTCTCTCAAGAAATCCAGTAGTAAAACCTACTTCTGCAATCTCAAATGAGTATTTCGGTTACGTCACCTTCCAAGAATAGCTGACTAGGCGGTCTGATATGTAATCTGGAAGAACGGTTTAACTGATTACGTACTCAATGCTGCTTGTTGGATCTCAAAATAACCCCTTTTGTTTCCAAATTCAAGGCCAACTTCATGACTTTGTGAAGTGGCTAATAGCAAAATAATCTATTCCGAACGATAACGGTTAATAAAGCTCAGATTACTGGCTTTAATAGCTGTTAGTTGCAAAGAAATCGATGAGATTCCAGAAAAATCTATTTGTAATCTTATACCTATCCTAAAAAAGAAAAATATTTAACTATCCGATATTAAGGTGAAGAATGTAAATGTAATGATTTGTATAAAATGATAAAAAGAATATTTCAATGAAACTGCTAATAAAAGCAAGAATAAAACAAATTATGGCCATTAAGGATATTATGAAAAAGGATATCCATTAAGGAATTATAATACCATAAGGATATTATGATATTATAAGTAGTTTTAATATATTTTCAGTCCATCCTAGAATGTATCTGAAGACGGCTTGAAATTAAACCGAAACGTTGCATGGCATAAATACAAATCGGTAAAGTAAATTCAGCCTGATAAATTGAAAATAACAATATTTAATCTTCATATCTTCACTGAACCATTGGTAAGGATATTTTCCCTCATGAGAGAAACTGGCCGACTGAATGGGTAAGTTCCGACAGTCACGAGTTCGGAAAATGCTCGTGTCATGCAAGAGATCATGGATCCAGCTGCGGGCTAAAAGCACGCATTAACATAAATGAATTAGAAAAAACCCATTTCGGTTAACTACGACAAAGAATCAATGGGAGTATATCGGCTGCGGCGTGAGTGTTGTTCAGGGCATCCGGGGTCATTACCATATAGAAGGCTTTTCAATGGAGCTCGTTATTGTAGTCAGATCGAAACCGAGAACGAGAAAATACTTTCAAGTCGACATTTTAAAAGGAGTTGATTTGGTGAGGTTAAAAAAAGGTACGTTAAAAGGCAAAAAATAATTTAATTTTAAATGACGGTAACTGTGTGACCAACGAGAAAGCATATTGTTCCTACCATGGTACGAACATGTCCAATTATCGAATGCGAAAAAATGCGTTTTTCTTATTCGTTACTTTAAAATGCACTAGGCCAGCCATGCATAGTGACTAAGTCTCTAATATCTAACTCCCCTCCCCTTCCAAAACAACACAAGGAGTCAACACTTGAAGATTAAGAATCCAATTCAAAAATGTATTTATTTCCTTTATAATCAGTTGACATCCGCATGACGGTATAGAAGGATCAATCCCTAATGATTTCCTTTATATTTTCTCCCTCTATATTTTTGCTTGCTTCATGGCTTACTTAATATATATCTGAATTCCTATGGTATACTTTTATTTTTGTAATTTAGTCAAGCGACCCAATTGATCGTGAATGAACTGATTCCTCTTCCAACTCGTTTTGTGACATCAAATGTCTAAAATAAAGAGTCGTATGAGATCAGTCACTCACATACAACTCTTAGCTTTAGTACGCTGGTTTGCTTTTTGTTTTGTTTTTCAAACTATTTGAATTAAAATTATATATACGAAAATAAGTCGAAAAAAGGCATGTGAAAATCGGCTGTAATATCTTCCCTGTTTAGGCAAATAGTCTGATTTCAAAATATACACTCCAATCATGCAAAATAACAAAATCCATCGAGAGGCAAAATTCATCAAGCCATCCACTTCAATATGTTTTTTCTTTTATTATTAGTTTTGTTTTTTATGACAATGATTTTACTACTTCAGGAAGTATTTTAGATATTAAATTTATAATTACGAATAATATGTAAACAAATCTTCCTTATTTTAATTGAATTTTTTTTTACACTTATTTTAACACTTCGAGGCTTTTTTTCCTCGTCAGGATTTTCTAAATAGCACCTAGGTACATTAAAAGATATTCAACATTAATGAATATTAACAAGTAATTACATTTGATAAAATTAATTACCTTACTATGGTGTATTATTCAATCAGAAATGTTATAGGTAAATTCATTAATCCTAGTAATCTTTTTATTTTCAATGTCAATTCACGAAACAAAAAATTGAAAAATGATTTTTCTGCAAAAGAACCATTTCAGATTTAGTGAGTTTTGTCAGAATAGCATATGTTATGCTATTTTGTATTTTTTTTTTGTAATGTCTGCAGTCGGTATTAACAGTTAATCATACTCGCATATTCGCAGTTAACGGATATAAACATCTATAAGAAAAAAATATATACTTATATTTATAACAAAAAACAAAAAAAAAAAAATTATTCCTAGGCTTATCATAACGAGCCTATTTGCACAACCTAACACTTCTTATTAATAGCCAGTACTCTAACACAATAAAGACGGGCCGAAAGTATACATATATTGTTAATTAAAAATTGTTTGAAGGTATTATGCGGAAAATCGATTTTGTTTTATAAAAAAAGACGGCACTTAAATTTTTACCATCCAGCGATCATATCCATCCTACAGTGATATAGTAGGATGATTAAGACATTTTGTTTTCAAAAAGGGATCAGAGATAATGTTAGCCATGTGATCATTTTTTTCCGTAAAAAGTTATTTTATTTACTTTATCACTATTGGTATCAAGAGTCCATTAGTATCTATCACGTATAGCTAAGCTGATCGCATACCAGAAATAATTTTCAACTAAAAAATGCACCTGTACACATAGTTAAAGAATTCAATATTTATGAACAATAAAATGAAGAGACAAACACTGATTGATTAAAACGCGAATACATAACATCATAGTATACTCCGAACAAGGCTAAGTATAATCTATTTTTATGTAATATATTATAATCTATTAAATGATAATGAATAATATATACCAACAAAATATATTAATATTATGCATTTATTATGTCCGATTCAGACTCAATTTTTTATATTCCATATTATTGTAATTGGTCCCTTTTTTTATTTTATTTCAGTAATCATATTTTTATTAATCTTCTTTTTTTTTAATGCTTTCGTTTAACTGCTGTTTCCTCACCTACCAGCTACAATAATAAGGGATCATTCCTTATATTTTTTAAAAATCTATTTTTTATTAATTAACTACTATATTAAAATACTATTATTGTTAATAATGTTTTCGCCGAATTTCTCTACTACTCCACACCACATTTCCTTTTCACAGCCTACCCTGCCCTTTATATCTCCAAAAATCATTGGAGTGCCTTCGCAATCATCAACTGCTCTTTGTAGAAGTAATTTAAGAAGTTATCTTTTTCGTCCTGTCTAGCATTATCGTTTGGACTGTATGCTGCTGTCAGTGAATGGGTTTTTTCACCTTGCAGGATTTCCAGAACTATTAGTCGATCATTCACATATTTCAAACTTCTGATTGACGTGGATATGTCGTTGTGGTATAAAAATCTCACTCCACGGCCCACCCTCTCCTTTTCACTGCCACCAGAGTACTGAAGAATGTAGTCTTGTATTTTAATTTCATCCTTGCCTTTCTTCCTTGTTACAGTAACCACAAGAATGTCCACCTTTGCTCTCCTAATTTCTTCCACGAGTTCGCACTTCTTCCCAATAAGGCCACATATATTCCAGAAATGGCCCAGTACTTCCAAGAAGAAATAGAAAGAATGGCACAAGATTCTAGCCGCCCATGGGATAGTGATGATACAGAGGAGAGCTGGTCATCATTCAAGGAAATCATCCTCGATGACCCGAGGCTACTGCGTGGCGAGAAATTAAAAGATGACCTTGGTGGACAGAAGATGTCAAGAAGAAGATCCAAGAAAAGAAGAAAGCGTGGAGGGATTTTCTTAGCCAGAGAACATCTTTAGCCTATGAGATAAGGAGGCCAAGCAAAAAGCTCTTCAAGACAAACATCGTGGGAAGATTTTGGACACAAAATGGAGAAGAATACAAAAGAGAACCAGAAGATCTTCAACAAAATCATCAAGGGGATGAGGAAAGAAAGGCCGAAAACCCTCAAAGGAATCAAGGATAAAGATGGAAACATTATATGGCAGGAAGAAGATATAATGGAAAGATGGAGGGAATATTTCAAGATGGGAGATAGGTTAGTTCGGATGCGACCCAGAATTCGACTGATGACTATCCGGATGAAGATGATTTTATCAGTGAGAAAGAAATGCCGGAAGCTATCTTCAAGATGAAGCTTGGGTAGGCTAGTGCTGCACGAAATAACTCCCGAAATGATGCGGTAAATGGACAGCATATGTGAAGAAATATTTCTCCATCTCTTGAATGTGATATGGTATAAGAAAAGGATACCGAAAATAGCTGTGGTTGTGCCAATTTATAAGGGATACAATAGGGAGTGCAATAACAGGCATAAATCATAAATCAAGTTCAAGATTTCAAATATTTAGGTGCCTTGCTCAATGAAAGCAATAAAGATTGACTAATATCGACGAAGAGGTGTCGCAAAGACTGGAAGTAACTAGAAGAATGTTCCACTCGGTTCGAAAAGGTTTCCTCGACAGAAGGGGGGTAACCAAAAAGATGAAGTGGGCCGTTTACAGGTCAATGTTTCTACCTATCCTTTCCTACTCCTCCAAACCTCGAGGTACAGCCAGTGGAAATCACTCTAGAGGAGAACAAACTGCGGTGGTTGGTTAACTCCTCAGAATGAATACGGAAAGAACCGCTAAAATTACAAACGAGATACGAGTGGAAGGAGCAAGACCTAGGAGAAGACCTCGGATAACCAGGGAAGGTGTGCAGGAGGCATTCAGGAAGCGAGGGCTGTACTGGAACAGGAGGAGAGAGCTGGTACGGAACTCAGAAGCATGGTACAGGCTATACAGAAGGCATCCTCACACTGCGCAGCGGTAGAAAAGGATCATTTTATGATGATTATGATAAAAATAATAATAAAGCAAGATCAAAATGTTCTGCGAAACCAATGATAATGGTTATTATTAGTAACCAAAATTATAAGTATTTTTTTTTCAGAAACGTTTTATGATTTTTAAATTGTAATTATATACAAGGAGAAGAGGCATAGATGAGGAAGACCTCGGAAGCTGTGGATAGAGGCCAGAAAAGATATGACGGCTAGAGGTATGACAGAGAATTACTGCACTGACAGAAGTCTTTGGAGAGAAGGAATATTGGGTATCGAAATGTGAATGTGATATTTTATAGTTTTATACAAAAATATTCTTCGAGATCTCGTGGAATGGAAAGTTCAGAGGTTGTAAAAAAAAAAAGAAAAATCGATATTTCAACACTCCTTGCCTATCAAAAAAGATACTCGTATACACAGGCGTCGGAAATATTCGGGGGAGGAGAATGGGACGAAGGTTAGTGTAATATGGGATGAGAGGCAAGAGCATACATAAAGATGGTATGAAATGTCATTCCTCAAACGTCCCTTTCCCTTTGACATTCCTTACATCTCCCTAACAATCTGTTTTGTGTGCAAATATACTCTTCAAGCTTCCTTCAGTGTATAGGCTACTGCTTATACCTATGCACCTATTACTATAGGTGAGAGAAAGGTACCTACCAAGCTACCTTAAACTCTACTTACATTCACTACAACCTGCCTTTAATAGATAGGAATTGCAATTTGGTCATTATTTTAGTTATTATTGCAAAAAATAGTAACAAAAAATGGATTTTTTTGGATAGTGATTTTATTGGGCAATTTGTACATGCAAGAAGATGTAATGAATAATGTAAGATATCATCAACAAATTACAGACAAAGTAAAAGCTAGAAGGTAATAATTTATTCAAAGACAATTAACATACAAATTTGAAACTTGAAAAATGATAATTATGCACAACAAAAAAAATGTACAAACTATATGTATTTTAAGTGAATAAAATTTCCCTTTAACATTTATTTATTTCCGCTGAAACTCTATTTTTATTTTATGAACAGACGTTTCGACCATAAATATTCTAAAATATGACTGTACATTTAAGTGAATTAATTCAAGAACAATATCATTTATTATCTAAAAATTGATATTTTTGCTTATATTTAATCGATGGAAGTTGAATTTATTTAATATATGCAGAAAAATTATTAAGTTGTAAAAATACAAATAATGAAAGAATTTGTTTTTTTACATTGCTTTTTCCAATTCTGTTTTCTTTTCAGCAGCTGTAGTTTCATTTGTGACCTCTTCAAGACTCTTTGGCAATTTTCTTCATTAAACAAAATCACCAATTGTATGAATGAATAAACTAAAAATAAGAAAGTTGCTGTAAATTATAACAGTCCCGTTATCTCCTATCCTTAATCGATCCTTAAACGACTTTTCCACCATTGCTTAAGAAACGAAAAAGGGACGTCTCTGCAATAAAATTGGATTAAATAGGCCTTTATCGTTTAGGTTCATTAAAGGCTTCCCTCATAAGAAATATTCAAGAAGAGATAAATGAATGTCTCGTCCTACCTCCCATAAAGGAGTAGCACAATAATTCAGTAGCATTATATAACACATACAAATAAACTAGACAGGATGTAAACAGTAAAATAAGTAATTTTTAAGTGAATGACTGAAATATCGGGAGAACAGTAAATGCCTTCACGTCCACGGTTGCCGGCGCCCATGCTGGTAAATGATTTGAGCTGAGAATTTAGAGGAACATTTCATGACTCATCCAAAATAATTGAAAATTTACTATTTTGGGTATCATCCCGGCGAGAATTCAACAAGAAAGTAGATACTAAAAATTATTGAGTTCATCACTCCATCAAACTATTTAAAACAGTATTATAACGATACGTTACAATATACTAAGAAGCAATCCCGAATTTGTGATAGCCTATCTTTCATCTTCAGCCTCTACTGTGTCCAGCCCATTTCCATTCCCAATTATACTCGGCTAATTGGTAATTTTATATATAATTTTATATACAAGAAAAAATTACTTAAGAAATATCTTTCGTTGCGGACCCTATCTCTCTTCCCTCTCTCACCCCACAATGTGCACCTCTTAATTTCATCTACCTACCCGTATTTACGTATTTATTACGTATTTATTTACGTATTTACGTATTTATTTTTTAAGTTAATGTATTGATTATGTGAAAGTCCAAAATTCTTTTATTTTATGTTTTCAAACCTAATTTGGTCTAATTGGAAAAAATATACCTCAGGATAATATATATAAATTAAAGTAATAAATAGTCATATATAAAGTAATAAATATATATCAGGACATAATATATTTGGACATGTGTTGATAAAACATATTTTCTTAATGGATTTATTAATTCTGAACTTCAAGGAGTTTATTAGCTTTTTTTTCTATGTTTCATCCTATAAGTTTTGATGGAGGATTTAATTAAGGGTTTCGTCATAACTTATTCAGAAACACCATTCAACAACAAACTATTAAAATATTCCTAAAGCCTTTTAGACTGTTGAATAATAAATTAGCTAAGTGGACGATCGGAAACGATTAGAAAGAGCAGATGCCGTCTAGATCACCCAAAGAGTGGCACATTATTTAGGACATGTGAAACACCTCAAGACACGAAAAGGATGGCAGCGGCTGACCAGAAGTTATTAAAGAATTTCCTTGCGCGAAAATGGCGCTTTCCATCGTGTGGCGTGATCCACGGACCTCCGGGTGGGTCATGTCACTATATCTCCCTCATCATTTTTTCATTTCTGCTTTGTTATTCGTAATGGCGGGTCCTGCGGCATGCAAAACCTCTTCCAAAGGTTAGCTTCTGCGTCATCAACTGCCGAATTTCGTCCATGCAATCTGCCAAAGGAAGCATTTCTCCAGGAGGGAAATCCCCACTCAATTTCTGTTAATATCACCATTTGTAACATCTGAAAAACATTTCATGGTGTATAAAATTTAACCTTCTTGTTAAATGAGTAAAATTTTTAATTTAATAAGGTTTGTACAGTTCTAAGAGTTCTATTAGTTTAGATTCACAGACAATCGCAAAATAAAATACTCACAAAAAATACAACTGCGTTATAAAAACCTCCCTGAAGCAAAAAAAAGGCAGCCGTAAAAAGGAGTAATACCAAAAAGGCAATCCCGCCAGAAAAGGATCCTTGGCACCACGCAGCAGTTAAGGAGTATTTGCTATACACCAAGGATGCATTCGCTCCTCCGTTTACCTGAGGAATAGCTATCGTTAATAATCCAACCAGAAGAGCCCATCTTTCGCAGCTTTGCGTCTCGGGTCCAGGAGAAATGGGAGCTAAAATTGGATCGTGTGTCTGTTGGTACCCAATTGCCAAGCTTGCACATTCAAAATACCACAATCACTGCTCGAATTGCTCCAGTCAGACACACCGCTCAATTTCAGCTTCCATGAAGCCGTTTAACTTTTTTGCTGCAAACGGAAGAACTTTTGTTATTACCGATAAATGTTAGAACTCTTAGGAGACAACCCACTCTCTCAACAGAACAACTGGTTACCGACAAAAATGTTTGCCAAATATATTGACTGAAAATAATCCTAGTCCAAAGGGTTGAACATTTTCGGTAGTCGACAACTTTCATAATTCTGGTAGTCTTCCGACAATTATTATATTATTACAGTATTTTCGCTAAGAAGCGAAACAAAAACATACTCGTGTTACGAATTTTCAGATACATTTTTTGCAACTTTGAAGCCACATAACTTTATTTTGTGTCAACTACAGAACTTTGATTAATAAGAATAATAGTTTTGCTCAAAGCTGATATTAAAACTATCAGACAAAATTTTTAATTAGAATTCGTTGGTATTTTTGGAGATTTAAATAAATCAGTAAAAACAGTTTCTATTTTAAATTATCAACTAAATATATTTTAAATTAATTATAATTGTATAGGCTTGTCGACTTGTCGAATCTCTGCACACTCCGTGACCATTAGCCGGTTGGTTAAAATAAAAATTCCATATATATATATATATATATATATAAGAAGTATTAATCTATATATTCGTTTATAAATTTATCTTATGGCTTCGCAAATTCATGTTTACTACAAATTACATTCATTGACGAAATTAGATGCCAATTATAACTTGTTGGCGTACATGCTTACGTCTGATGACGGGATCTATAGATTTTGACTCCATCTGCGTCAATGCATTCCGACACCGAACGATCTCTAATGGAAAATAAACTAAAGAAGATAATATCAATGCAAACAATATAATCTTAAGAGATAGAAGATTCCATTTATCGTGTACAAGCCTTAGGATTAGGGCTAGTAAAAGTACTTTGATAGTAACTGGATAAGGATAGTAATTCTTATCTATGATACTATCATATTGCTAGAACTTCAATTTTATTTATCATATTGTAAGGACCCGGTTACCAAGTAAACAGAATTTTATGAAACTTTTATAATTTTAATAATGTACACTACAGACAAATTAAATGTACTGAATTTATTCTAAATTATCAATTAATATAACTAAAAAATAACAAAAAGTTATCAAACATATAAATAAGGTATACGCCTTTAAAATTACTTTTCCTTAAAAACAAATGAATTCCACAAAGGATAGAGATTTTTTATACCGTTTCGAAACAAATTAAATTTTTTAGTCAACTTTGGAGATCCCTATTTCAATTCCTTGGGAAAAGTTGTTGAATGAAATTTCAGTAAGTTACTTTTTTTTAGCATATCCTTAAATTTGTACACCACAATTCCCTTACAGGGACAGTGTATATAAGCATAAATCTTGATTTCTTTCTGAGATGTTTTATTCATTTATTGAAAAGATGCAGTCGTAAATTAAGTGTTTATTTTATTAATTTGGAGAGGGGAAAGACTTTATTTATGTAAACAAATCATGATTCATTAAAAAAAAGGGATTTAAAGAAAAAAAAAACATTTTTCATTTTTACTAGTGATTTTTGGGCCAACAGGAATTACAATCTCTCAAACAGCGAGATTATTTAAATTTAAAATTAGTATAACGTAAAAAGTTTCTCAAGTTTTCTAAAATATAATTGGAGATAATTATCAAAAATTAATCAATAATGATTATCGAAGCAATCGATTTACATTTTTGATGTCATAAGGCCAATCAATATTAGAACAGGGCCGTTGAACCAATTCTTCAAGGAATATTTCATGAGTTCATCATTTAATCAAAACTACTTCCAAAGAATCATACCAGTATGTATTTTTTTGTAACATTTTATTTGTAAATATGAAAATGAATGGATCTTTTTTAATATTTTTCATGTTCAATAACTAATAACCGTTATTATATTTTATACTAATTTTGTGAGAATTCGAACGCAACAAACATTTATATGAAGGTATTGTAGGTTTGAGTAGATCATAAAAAACTATTATAACAGCAGTAAAATACAATCAAAGTATTTGAAAAAGAAAAGCTTTAAGTATCAATCAATTAATGCAGTTTCAATCAATTTTCAGAATCAAAAATTCAGGTATGTAAAAAAATAAAATTAAAAGAGTCAGTAAGAAAGCAAACTAAATTAACGAATTTCGGAAACAATTTGGAACTTTGAATCGTTCCCCAGAATAATTAATCACTTTGACATAACTAATTTTTATTATAATCAGATATAAATGAAGTAAAGAAAAATTCAATTTTTCAATCACTAAGATGGTAAAATAATTGTTTTTGATAAAGGAATAGAGAATTTATTAATACAAATCTGAAAATATTAACCGACCGAATATTATATATTATTATATTATTATAAGAATATATAGACAGATTTTTTTTTATTCAATATTTGGATTCTACGTATCTTTTTTCTAGATCGATTGCAAAGATCTTTTATTGAAAGTAAAAAACCAAAAACATTTTATTTATATATTTCTGGATTTTGTTGGTGTCCAGACGACGGAGTATACGTGAAAATGTTCCTGTAGTAACTTCGAGTAGGATTCGGAATGCAGTATTCTGAGTGATATAAAATAAGCTTTCTTTACAATAACTATTTATTTCGAACACAGCTTGCCATAGTTTGAAATACAATGTTACAATCTTCCAAACATTGTTATATTTTTTCTCGGAATTAGACTATACTCCTTTCCTGGTAGATTTTAACAGGACAAAAAACATCCGTGACAACACTTACCCAAGAATAAAATAGTTGGATGATGAATCTCCTTAACTAACTTTATGTCTACAAGTTTCCACCGTGATTTTGCCATTGATTTTGTTGCTTCAGAATCCACTTAGAATTACCATTTTATAATTTAGATAGACACCGTCGAGAATTCTATACCATTCCTAGCATTCGTCTTATTAAATAGGCTTAAATGATTTTATACACTACTGTAAAATTCAGGAAAATGGTTGATTTTATTTTTTCTTCTAGGATATCGATCATATGTTAACTGCACTAAATATATCAAGGATATCTACCATCCCATTAAGAACGAATAAAACTTGTTAAAAATCCTTTTAAGTTCTTACTGCAAAAGAAAAACCTCTAGACCGAAAACAATAGTGATTTCGATTGATTGATGGCGAAAACAGATGAGATGGATTTTGAATAATCCTTTTTAGATTATACTAAATCATATCCCTCTTAGTTATTAGTTTGACGATGTTTAAACTACTAGTACTAGAGGTAAATGAAGGACCAACTATCAGAATAATGGCCCTGAAGAATTGTCGTTCAAACTATTGCATGCCGTGTTGATAAATGAGAGAAGATCGTGAGTGGCGCACCCAGTCTACTATGCACACAGCATCTGCGACCATTAAAAAAAACAAAAAGGAGTGGGAACCATTGCCAACTAGCCAAACATGGTAAAATTATGAATTGTATTCATTTAAACAAAGCCATTCGACCTCACGTAACTTGAATAAAACATGAGGACTGAATCACCTGAGGTCGCTTTCCCGTCAATGATGGATAAAGATAAGATGATTCACTGTAGTGCTGTAGTCATCTTGTAGGTAAGGGTTGGGGAATAGTTCGGCTTATTTATGAAAAAAGAATTCACGTTTTACAGCTGCTCGGGTACAAGATTTAATTATGAGGTACAGGAGAGGCAATAAAGGATTTTATTAGCAATAGGGATGGGTAATTCTGGCCTGTTATCGTTGGAAGACTATACAGTGGCAATGGTCTGTAAAAGAAGGAGGCGGTTGAAAACCTTGCAGTAACTAAAATGAGAACCTTTGCTCTTTTAGATGGATTTACTTAGATAAAATAAACATCTGATGTGTACATCGTCTTTGATTTATGTATCAGCCATCATTGCTTAAACAGATAATTGGTTAGTGACTCATACCAACAAGTCCAAGATCATAAATGACAAACGCCAAGCATTGCATCACGGCGATGAATGTGCTTCTAGGTTATAAAAATGTAATGCAAATTATGATATTACTCAATATAAATTCAATCATTACTCAATTTGAAACATCGATTAATTTTGGCCACAGCAACAATTAATTATTCGTTATATTTATTCCCACTAGTAACTAAGATTCTTTAGCTCTACATATATAAACTCATTACAACGAGAATCGATCAGAGAAAAAAACTAAATTGGTAAAATTTACTATTGTTTATGTAAACAAAAGATGAACGGGATATAATTTTTTTTTTTTAAATCAATCCCCAACTGGCTTTTACTTAACATTTCTTGAAGTCACATGCTATTCCAATTAAAAAACTTGAGTAAATGTTCGAATAAATTGACGAAATTTTCGATTAGGTAGATATGTGTATTATGTATTATATATTATGTATATAAGTCGTCAACAGGATTTACAGGTCTATTGCAGAAAATAAAAGAAGGTCTTTGATAGAACTAGAACTGGAAGATCAGACATATTTTCAGCCATAGAAGAAGCTCATTTCCTGGCCGATAGGAGTCCGTCTGCCTTTTTATTCACAACAATCTCTACATGGTTTGGAATGCACAGCAGTCTTAGCTCCCACCCCGTTAATTCGACTAACATTTTTCGAAATGTTATAGTCTTATCACAATCTGTCTAGCTGTTATTTGACAGATTGAGTAGCAGCGTTATGTATAGCAGTTACTGAGTCCATTGTTGTTTACAGTCTTCATGAATGAAACACAAAAATGGCACGTGGAACGTATCATCACGAGCATAGATTTTCATATATGCAGGCAATAATGAATTGCTGACTGACTATCCGAAAAAACTAAAAATAAGTCATGGCAGGGATTACTTTCTCGAAAAGAAATGAGTTTCAAAAGCAAAAATAACTGAGTTAAGACCGGGGCGAAAGATAATAACAATGTGAAGGATATAATGCAATGTGCTGAGGAGAGATTTTGAAGAATGTCGACGACTACGCCTATTTAGGAAAAAATGTCAGCAAATATGCAAAAATAGACCAAGAACTGGCAATCAAGATGTCTGGTCCAAGCGAATGGAAGTAACTCCACGCTCAAAGGCATTCAGAAGAAACAACAGGAATACAGAAGAAACGTTACTCATATAGCTTTGATAAAATAGTCCTAAGCGACTGCAACAGGCATTGTCGCAAACCCTTAACCATTTTTTCCGACCCTTTGACTATTTCTTCAAATAGCAAGTGCTGATATATAATAGTAATGATATATAAAAATGTCTTTAAGAAATTGAAAACGAAGCTTTTAATTCATTATTGTTTTTAAATTAACTTTTACTGTAACTTTTTTTTTTCAATTGTTGAATTGCCTTTGCCTTCTTTGACGAATCCTTCCCTAAGAGACGAGGCCCCAGAACAACAACTCGGAGGGTGGAACCCCAGCAAACGGAGAGTCAATAAATCAAAGCTATCCGATTGGACTAAGACTGAGCCAACGGAGCGGTTATCGACTGAGGTCCCTCACGAACTCATTAGGTCTCACACGGCACAAATCTCAAATAATGCCCGGGCTCCACCTGAAGGTCACCGGGCCAACTAATGATATTGTCAGTTCCAATCTTTCTTAGTCTCATTCTCCTTTCCTAATATCAATTTTAAGAATGATAAATGGTACCAGATTAAGAGGTTTAGAAATAAGTGGTAATAGTAATAGCATAAAGCATTATAACATATTTTCATTGATACTTCTTGAAATTAAGTAGATTTCATGTTGTCTCCTGGAATGAAGGAGAAAATATAGAGCTGTACTGTAAAGGAGAGTTGATATATCTAAAGAATATAGTACCTACTTAGAGAACACTAGTAAGATCGGAAGCGAATAAGGCAGAAATCGGAGCAAAAGCTAAGTGAAATGAAGTAACTGAGTAGGAACAAAGGAGACTAACGGCATAATGTTCTACGCAAATAATGATTCACAGTAGAATAGAAAAAAAAAGAAATTTACTTCTTAAGAAAATAGATACAATGGAATTAATAAACAAATATTAAACGACTGATCAAAAACAAAAATTCTACTTTAACGAATCAGTACGCAGTTTATTTTGTAGTATAACAAACGATTGAGGGAAAAGTCCAGTCAACAATCAATTGTCATATCTACACTACCCGTATTCGAATTATATAGGATTTTAAAAAAAAGTAAACAAAGTTTTTCTACTAATAAACGTTTAAAATTTAATTTTCTTTTAATCGGCAATTTTACCGAATGTAATGAAGTACATGTAAATTAATGTATAGTTTAAATATTAATTAACAATAAATTTGTGAAATTAACCAATGAAAAAATAAATAAATACATTAAATCCAGCCCGGAGGACCATGTTTATTAAGTTATTTATTTAACTTGTCACATCACATTATACTTATTATTAGGTATTTCTTTTGGAATATATGATTTTCAGCTGAGAGAAAATTGAGTTGATAAAAAATAAATAAAATATTGAATGCATTATTTTTGAGAGGATATATTTATTTTGATCTGGGGGATATAGTTCTAAATTTGATAAAATATGAATTCCTGATTATTAAGAATGGACCAACTTACTTTATTTGTCTATAATTTGATTTTACTTATCGCTATGGTTAAATATAGTTTGTTGGTGTAATAATTAGTAAGACTGTAGTAGTAAACAGTATTCTTATTATTAATTTTTAAAATAATTAATTTGATAATTATATTAATACATGCAAGTAAATATTTGTTTAAAATACTTTAGATAATTATAATTCTTATATTTATAACGAATGGGGGCAAGTCCCAAGGATGATTATAATCACTGAGAAAAAATACAAAACATAAAATTTATTTATTTATTCCATTTCATTTCAGTAAAAACCGTTGGAAACAGATTCCAGCAAACAATATACGCAAAATATAATTAAATACAATGACAATACAGATATTAATTAAACGTATTTTTTAAGGTTATTAACCTCCTAAAATTCAAAATAACTTCTTTAAAATAATAATCTATGAAATGTTGTTCAGTCTCATTCCTTGCAGACATTTTCAAGAAACAGGGTCACAGCAGAAATAAATGAAGATTCAATTTTTTTTTTTTTTTTATCTTATACTGTCATTTTATATATAAAAATACCATGTTTCCCAGAGGTATGAGGTTTTCATGACAACGATTACGGACAAGTAGGTACGCAAGTATTTTTATTATATAGATTTTAATTCATTAATCTTTTTAATTATCTATAACATGTCAATATGATATATAATAAATTTGTATAAAAACAAATCAATAACTGCAGTTGCCTTTGTTTGGATCAGACCATTTTATAATAACTTGAATTTGTTAACTGCCAAATTAATATTTATGCTAAAAAAAATCGAATGTTCATAAAATTATTTTTCATAACATAAAAAAAAAATTGGCCCATGAGGGGATCGAACCCGCGACCTTCGCGTTATTAGCACGACGCTCTAACCAACTGAGCTAATGGGCCAGTTGATACCCCACATCTTTATTTCAAAAAATAAATGGTACCAAGGAAATGAATCTTCACTAGACAAATTACAGCATGTATTATATTAATTAATAAATAGAAACTAACTACAAAAGGTAGCTGAATAATTTTTGTAACGGTTTACTGAAAGTTTCAAAAACACCAATTCAACTCAAATGAATTCTGTTTGAACCAGTAAATAATAATTAATTGGATTATTTATCGCCTCATTACTTAATGTGCAAACTACCGAGAGTGTTGGACCATCATGAACCAAAAAGAGGGGTGGGTTCTGGTCTATGTCAAATCCAAAACCAGCGAAATAGTCCCAAATCCAAGTCCCACACCGAGGAGTAGAAATGACAAACAAAAATGTAAAATCGATGCTTGACAATATATCGATGCTTTATTTTTTTTTAGTCACTCCGAAGGAGCGAACAGGCCCTCTTTAGAATACCGTTGTCCTCTGACTCACTAACAGCTAGTAAATTGCAATTCACTCCCAACTAATAGGATACACCTTGTACACTATTCTTCTTCTACCTCCTGTCAGCTCCCTTATCGACTTGTCTTGTCCTATCTTCCTGCCGTGTCTGCGGCTATGATTAGCTGGAGTCATGAATAAGGTTTGCATGGATAATAAGAAACAGCAAATGAAAGACTAAGTATTTATTTAAAGCATCCTTTCTGAGACATGTGCACACATATCTGTGGTGTCTTATCTATAGGTAAAGAGGTGTCTTTGTTTTTTTTTTGCGGCAATGTGTTTAGGTTATAATTTATTCTTTTTAATGAACTTCATATTTTACAAAAAGGCTATTAGTCACTGAAACAGAGTTGACATGGAATGTGAATACTGTTCCGTTGACTTATCTCATATTTCTCAAAGGTAAAGTTTATTAAAAATAACAAAATATAACTTAAACCCATCGCCGCAAAAAATGACTTGCAGCCCCCATCCAAAAACCACAGATATATTTCTTTTAACTTAGGAGACACCGTTTGATTGAGTATTGTAGGTATACCTCAATTACGAAATTCTGTTATAAACAAATAATATTTATTGTAGAATACATTTTCATACACATCGCGTTCCTTTATTGATTTCGGAACCATCAATTACACTTTTTTTAACTTTCGATTAGTAAGTTTCCATCAGTGGTGGCTTTAGCTAAAATTAGTTCTACATTTCTGGGTGCTGGTCCAGAAAGAAAAGAAAATTTAACCGGAAACTTGTTAAAATTTTTTTTAACAATTATTATAAATACAACAATTAACACTTATTATTCTTAAAGAACAATACCAAACATTTTTTACTTATTATCAGATAAACTGTTGCAGTTCAAGGTAAATCAATTTTCTTCTTCGTTTAATTTGCGCGAAAAGGTGGGGATGCAATGCCAAGGTTAAAGTTTTCTGTTAAATAGAAATCAAGAAATAAAAAATGAATCAAATAGAATAGCTAGAAGTAGGATAATAATCTAATTTTACACTTTATCGCATCCATGAATATCGTACAAGGTTTTTAAGCAAAATACACGCCTTGTAAAACAAAAACAAAAAAATATTACCTTTCACCAAATCGAAAATGCTCTTTCTCCCTGCAGCCTCACGTGCAGCTTCATATATGCGTATGAACACAAGAGCTAAATCCCTCGCCGGGGGAACTGTGAAGCGCACAGTTTCATATAGAGATTTTTGTATCTTTTTCATAAACTGTGCATGGCTACTGGCATTTAGCTTAAAGATTATTTATTGTATAAGTATAAAAAAGAAATTAAATAAAAAAGGATTGATTGAATGTTATTGATAATATCAAATGGAAATGGGGGTCCTACAGTTCCACAGTTTCTATAAGAAGAAATATAATTTTTAAAAGCTTTTACTATAAATAATTACACTATAATAGTATATAAATGGAAATGTAATTTCTTAAAGAAATTACTTAACGATATCTTCAGTTTTAAATGTTAGTGTTTATTTTTTTTTTTAATCTGTAATACGATTTTTCTTCAGATAGGTTATGATTTCATAAAATAACTGAATACTCTAGAGCATTTGGTTAACCGGATATTAATTTTCATTACTAATTAATTCGAAATTATGACGTTGTAAAAGCACCTCTTCATATAAAGAAACGTTAATTAACAGAGATTGCTTTCCAACAATACTACAATGTTTCTACGTGTTTTTAATTTTTTTTTTTTTTTACGTGAACATTTGGTACAAAAAATCTTGTACTAATTGAGGAATTGTACCTCAAACTAAACCTCTCTAACTTCATTTTTCTATTTTAGATATAAACCAAAGTTGAAGCGTTTGACCAGTTGAATCGCTTCATGCTAAAAGGGGTTTTGTCTAACTATTGACAAGGTGACAAAACCCCTTTTAGCATGAAGTGATTTAATTTCAAATCAGATACCATCATTTTGATAAAATTTGCAATTTTTCAGTAATAGAAGAGAGAAATCTACAAAGGAGCATCAAGTTCCCCCAAACAACAGGTTTTTGAAACGGGTACAATAAATTGGAAGGTTGTACAATAGATTGGAAGGTTTGGAAGAACTGGCGGGAACGGCAGACCGAAAAGGAGACGTACCGGATTCCGGAGATCTGATGCTAAAGGTCTCTGGTAGGTGGCAGCACTGCAGTGGCCTTTTTGTTCGGCTAAAGGTCACTAGCGAGCCTACTTATGCAAGTTGTCCTCCTGTCCAAATTCTCACGTTTAAATTCGTTATTATCAGTTATTTACTTATTACTTATTACTTATTATTTACGAAGAGGTAACGAATTTATTTTATTATTTTTTTGTTAGGTATATATTGGTTACATAAAAGTATATCGATGTGCATATAGATCAAAAAAACTATTTTATTTTTCCCATTTCACAATAACAGTAACAGTAATAATATACCATACCAATAACAGCAAACATACCAAATTGCCATTTATTGTGAATTTCATTATAATATGTTATTTAACAGTAAAAATGAAATAGACAACGTTAATAAAATTTTATGTATAAACGAAACAGTAAAATAGAAAATATTAAAGACTTTACCACGTTTTCCAAAAGCAATACTTCCTAGTCAGTAGCGGATTCTGGACTTAATTTGGGAGAGAGTGGGCCAACACCGGGGGGTTTGGGGATGGGAATAGCAACAGGGGAGGTCCAAACTCGGGAAATATTTGGAGGTCACTCATCAGAAATGTATTTTTTACAACATGAAGCAGTGAACTTGAATTATTAGAAATAAAGTTTTTTTTTTCGGTAATTACAGGAATAATGTTTTTAGGGAGAAAATTATTAAATTTTTTCTTGACACATACTTACATTTACTAAATTATATTTCTTCATTCTTTTTACTATTAAAAATGAAAATAATTTTAAGCAAGGTACTGTGATGAAGAAGTTGAGTAGTGTAACCGTTACAGTTTATTTACAATAATATGTTTACCTTAACCGCGCGAGGCGACGACGTATGATAAAAGCGAACACGGGCATTTGATGTAAAATTATCGCAAATAGTTAACTTGGATGGTACAACACGAGAATTAAATTTAATTGTAGTCTTATACAAACAAAGCTATTTTTTTTTTTTTATGCGTTATGATTATGAATATAAAGATATAAAAGAGAACATACATGTGTAGTTTAATTATTTGTCTTAGATCATTCTAATCAATGTAAACAAAAATGGACTGGTGTAAAAAAACAAATATTTTTTTGTTTTGGGAGGCGAGGGAGTACTTCAACCCAAAAGCCATCCCCTCCAGTCCGCTAGTGTTCCTAGCTGTCTTTCTTTTTCAATGCCTAAAAACCTTCTTTTAATCTAAATTTCTCACCCTTTGGTCCTCTGTCCACTCTTTAAATACCAGATCTCAGCCTACCTTGTATACCCTCTCCCATGAAAGAGCTTGCTGCCTGCCTCTTTGACGAATTTCTAGCCCATTTCTATCTCTGATTCAATCTCTATAGCGTCCTATAACACACCTATAAAAAAAGCCTATCCAAGAATAAAATGATACAGTTCCAAAAATAACAAAAAAAATTATAATATTTTTTTTTTATTTTCGTAGAAAGTTTGTATTAATCTTGAAAAAGTGAACAAAAGATAACTTCCAATTATACTTTATTTTCTTCTTCTACAATGCACTGACGTTTCGGGATTGTATCCTCATCATCAAAACATATTCTAAAAATCAGATAATTAACTATACCTGACATAACATAATAGTATTTTGAAATCATCAACTTTTATTAAAACTATAATCATTTGAATCAATAAAAATTATCCTGTCATATTGTTAAACCTATTGCCAAAAACTTTAGCCACTGGTATGGTATACATTTGGCATGAATGTACTGTCAAGTAAAATACATTTCTGGATAGTCCTGTTTTGGACTTTGCTATCAATAAGTATAATTATTATTTTGAAAATATTTATCAAATAAAATTACGTATTATTTACCCAAAGAAAATTGATAACTGAGAGCCAAACAAAATACTAACAGAAATTAGATTAACTGGAAAATTCATTTCATTCAAGATGATGTTCTGGGTGCAGTCATAGCGAAACCCAGAATGATTATATATTATTTATGAACATTTTTAATAACAAATTCGCTTGTGCCCTGAACATGACCTGCAACTGGGGTCGACACGTTAGGAGATAGAAAATACACGATTGTGTATTTCATGTCTAAAGATATTAATATTAAAAAAATTGTTAACTCGAAGTCATTTAATATAAATTTAGTTTTATAGTCATAAATAGTGATAAATATTATTGATATGATATTGAGCAGAAGCAAAGTTAATTCAATGCCACTCCTGATGTGTCCCAACTAATGGATCCTTCGCAATACGAAACGAGTACCTACAAAAAAGAGCAATGTCAGTGAATATCTAGATTTTTTCTATTTTCTTTAGGCGCAGCATAATGAGCACAACCATAACTACAGCTTCAATTTCGGTGGAATGAATTAGCTTCTGTCCAAAAGGACAGAAGCTAAGGGCAGCCTTGAGGCGGTCCTTGGTCGAGACAATGGACAAAGACGAGGAGCAAAAGGAAGACGGGCACTAGCAAGACCCTTAGTGTGCCAGATACATGTGGATCCATCGTAGCTGGGTGTGGCCCTCAGTGTGAAAGTGGGTTACGCAACTGCCGGGAAAGCTGCCCACACACCGTTAGTCAGAGGGTTCGTCCGTCTGCCGATGACCTCTGGGGATATAACAGGAGAAGTTGTCACTGGTCAAGAGAAGAGAAATGTTGAATTATCGTGTTGAGTTGAGTGTTTTTTTACTTTTTATTCATTTTATTTATATGAAGAAAAATAAAAGTTACGTTAATTAATATACTCCTTGATAATTTGTTCACAATTTTATTTCTACTTTAATTATTTCAAAATATTTGGTATAATAAGAAAAAATCTTTCATAATTTTTAGAATTCTGGACTTGAGTATTGAAAGAAATATTATATTATAAAAAATAGAAATATATAGAGGCCATGAAGGCCTCTAGGCTTAAATAAAAAAATTCTAATCATTTTTAAATACATTTTATTTGGCGTTTAGATCAAACACATTATCGTTGTTACGAGAAAATATCCAATGTGCCATCAAATTTCTTATGCGATTTTTATATTTTTTAGTTATATAGAATAATTCCGTCAATTTTTTTTAATTTTTTTAGTAGTCAGGGTGTTTTAGTTCAATCTTAATGAGTTTTATTTCACACTAATTTAGACATTATTCAGTTGCTTGTGGGTAGATGAGTACGAGGGCTGAAAGCCTTCACGAGCGAATCACCATATCGATATTCAACTGTCAGCATATCGTTCCTGCAGCAGCTGTGATAACGAATATGAATAATGCGTTTTTTTACATTCGATACTTTACACTTGCCATTATGATATAAAACAAATACAAATGGTAATTAAGAATTTTGTAATTTAATAATACTTATTGTATTTGGGTAGGGAAAGGAAAATACGTTTATTTCCTAAGTTGTAAACTTTGATTAGCCGGGAAAAAAATCAGCATGTTCAAGAAAAAAAAAACTATAAGATTAAAAAAAAAGTAAACTTTTATTAGCTTTCAGTTTTAGTGTTCTTGTAAAGAATGAAAGCCAAATGGTCCTGCCTGTATTTTATTTTCAAACGCTTTGGTTATTCGAACGTTTTGATTAATAATGAAATTTATTAAGGAAATACTAATCACAATGCTATCGACTAATTGATTTTAAACATAATAAGGAACATATCAAGGATTTGGGATCATATGTGGGAAGATTTCGGCCGAGCACCATATCCATTAAAGTCGGTTAGGTAACGCTTTTGAATTTTTGCGGCTAGAGTTACCAACAAAATTCTCATTAACATATTACATATTTGGGATTTGGTTTAATAATGTCGAGTATTTTAATTAGGATCTGACCCAGAAGAAGTAATCTAAATAAGGTGAGGTTAATATTTATCTAACAAATACAGTTGAGGAGTTTCTTGTTTTCAGCCTTCAGCATTCTATGTAAGTCGTTTGTTGATAACATCTAGAATATACATTGATCATAGTATTATTAAATCTAGATTCTAGACCCTGTCATCGCTTTCATACATCATTTAAGATTGCAACAGTCAGAGGACTAACATAATAATTAGTTGGCATCCGCATGATGGTATAGAAGGATCAATCTAATTAGGGATTGATAAATTATTTGCCACTTCTATAAATTTGTTTTATTGAAAACTAGTGTCGAATGTTATACATTCATCCTCAGTTCTAAAAACACACAAAAAATTCATAAATAAGCAATTCCAAATATAGTTTGGTATTATTATACATATTAAATTAGATTAATATAAATCAGTATTATAAAACATTTATGAATTATGAATTTAATTAAGACAAGAAATCAAATACATGCTGGTTGAGGAATTGTTTTTTCTGTTATAAATGGGAATAAATTTAAGATTGGACAATTGGAGATATTTATTTGGTCATTTTAGCAAACATCTGGATTGGATTTGAAGGATTTTATTATTTTAAGTGCTTCATGTATATATTTGATTTGAGACTGTTTTCAACGTGATGTATTAATTTAACTCCTGAGTCTTTGATGAATTTATGATTATTTTCATTTAAATGAATTGCAAAGTTGGCATAAGACAAAAAAGTTCGCAAACTTGTAATAAGATAGATAATTCCAATCTAATTTAATATGTATAATAATACCAAACTATATTTGGAATTGCTTATTTTTGAATTTTTTGTGTGTTTTTAGAACTGAGGATGAATGTATAGCATTCGAAACTAGTTTTCAATAAAACAAATTTATAGAAGTGGCAAATAGTTTATCAATCCCTAACATAATAATTATTTTCTTACTAATTATCGGCTAAAAACGAATTAAAACTGGGATTCCAATAGTGTTATCTATGAACTATTAAAAATAATAGCAGGATCCAATAACATAAAAGAACAGGGCATGTTGCAAGGAAACTATTTTTATTTATATTTTAAATTGTGTAACATCGTAAGATAACCGAGATAGAATCACCTCGTGTTTCAGGCATGGTGTTGAATGAATAACCACTTGAAGATGTCTTATCGCTATATTTGATAAATTTATAAAAGAATAGCATTTTTCAGATGAGAGGAACTGATAAAAATAAGAGATAACTGAAAAAAGAAAATGCATGTCTTTATCTTGATTAGTAAATGGGTAAAATTTCATAAGGGAGGCTAAAAAATTTAATTTATCCAGAAATTTTAATTTCATCTAAATTTCTCCGATAGTCATGGATTCAATTCTGATAGAAAATCATATTCATTAAAAACTGGATATGCCTATTTGTTACAATCTAAATCAATAAATCGGTTAATATTTTGATGAAAATCGTTCTCAGGTAGAAGAGGATCCAACCTACAGAACTAAAACCCAATAAACTAATACCTATAAAAAAGAACATTAAAAAGGGACAAAAAAAGTCCATTAAGTGAAGCGAACATATAAATAATAAAATAAAATAATTAAAATACAATTAATGATGAATAATAATAATGTAACAGTAAGATGACCAATGGAGAAACTATCCGTTAGTAGTACTCATGCAAGAATTGATTGGACGCAAGAATTGATTAATGGTAGACTCATATACGCATGGCATGTATCTGTATCTGAACTTCAGAGGTACCTAAGTCTAATTTAGCTGATTTTGATTCAAATATCGAATTTATTACATTCTGGCCATATTTTTTCGAGTATAAGATCGTAAATAAGCTGAAAAGGTGACAAAGTATATAACACTTCAAATATCAAAATTTATTCACTATCCACAACAAGCAATGCAGTTTTGCTCTCCTATAAAACTTCGCAAATGTTACTCAAGACAGTTTAGTACACCTGCACCATTCGGAGTGCATAAGGGCGCGATCTAATTAATACCTAAAGTAACAATGAGGAGCATTGAGGATTTAAAAATGAGTTTCGAATTAGAAGAATTTTTTTGGGTTCAATAGCGCACCACAATAAGTCTAATAGTGCATGTTAAATTCAAAGTAATTTATGGATTAAGAAAGATCATGCAGTAAATGTTGGAAAATATAAAACAAGATCCCATCATTCAAATCAAAATTGCTACGAATAAGAAATCACCAAAATTCTATTAAATCCAATAATACATCGACATAATAGGCATACAATTTAATCGCTGAATTTATTCTTGGCCGGTTCCCAATTCAAAAAGGAAAGGAAACTGACCCCAAGATCTTCGGATGAGGACCCTCGCGATAACCCCCTGCGTTCCGAAATCCTTACTCAATCTTTTGAGATAAATCCGTACTAATTTCTACAGCACTATCTCTGCATTATGTAACCGAGATAGCAGAGAAATAGTTCACCAACAGACAAAATATCACTAATTGAAGAAAACCGTCACAATCTCTTCATTCATATCGCTCGCGATCACTTACTGATCTGCGTGTTGTGTAAGATGCCACTCCAGGATGCATAACGCAACATTAGAAATATGTTGTAATTAACTAAATTTAATTTCAGCATTATAATAAAAAATGTAATTTCTCTTTGAAAATCCGCCTTTTCATGCCAAGTTGGAGTTCCATATAATGGCATGATTTTCTTGTTGGCACCATTCTTGTAGACTAACTTATCGAATTTTGAAAACAATGCGAACTTTTATGGTTAACTATGTGTATTCTGTGGTTATCAAATCCATTCTTAAATGAAACATTTTTGCAAAAAATCTAACATTTTTTTTATTTCGTGTTTTTTTTTTTTTTTATGAATACATAATTTACCAAAAAATGGATACTTTTTGAAATAAAATATTCTTTTCATCATTACTTTTTTTCCTGCATTTCCTCGGTGATTAACAAAATATATGAAAAGCTAAAGGGCATTAAGAAGAAGACTTTAAACAAGTTTCATCAAAATCGTTAGAATCGTTTTCGAGAAAATTGTAAAAAAATGTAAAATGGATTATATAAAGTGTCAATTCCGTTTAGTCGATTTAGATGGTAAAAGTTGCTGAAACATTCCAACAATATAAATACTTTAAATACGTAATTTAGGTTTCGTAAGACTTTTCGTTTTTGAGCTAGGCTGTTCACACACACAATATTTTTACGAGACTTGAGTATTTGGACTCAGAAGACCTGTTTATTTCCGTTGAAAACTCGAATTTGAAAATTTTCACGACCGCAATACTTCCCCTTACTATACATTTCATAAATAGGTAAGGGAAAGTAATTAACGAATTAAGTGTCTTTAAGGTGAAATCTACAACTTTTATCCAAAATGGATGTTAGCCACCTATTACCATCAGTTAAGAAATAGCCTTCATCTCTAATTAGAGGAGGTTGTAATTGGCGCAAAAACTCTTGATAATGATTCTGTGTTGCCAGAACATTGTGCTAAAGCTGAAATATTTCTCATTTAGGCAACAAAATAACTGTTTTTTTTTTTCTTGAAACTTTTTTGTCATTCTGGTTCAAAGTAACCTCACTATATAAATAAATAAATAAACGAAAAATTCAATCTTCAAATTAAAAGATTCTGTTGATTTTCGAATAGGTATTTCACAAATGCTGATAAAACTTTGGAAAAAAAAATTAAAAGTTAGTACAAAAAGTGTTTTGGTTTTAAATCTAATTCTTTATCATCAACATCTTTCACATCAATTGAATTATCAATAAATATTGATAGTCGAAATGTTGTATCTCAAGTCTAAATAAGTTATTAATTTCAAGCTGATCGTAAAGGTAGAATCAGAGTAACATAAAAAAATAAAAAAAAAACAATTACCGGCCATTTTGTTATTTATAAACAATTAAAGAGTTATTTTAACAATTAATGTTTAATATAATAAATAAAGCAATCACTTGTGCAACTGCCTGAAAGACCTAAAGAGGAAGTGATAGTACAGGTGTATCACAGGATGGAACTTATTATTTTGGGTATTAATGGGAGATAAACAGAGCAGCAACAAACGCTTGATATATTAATTAATCTCACTTGTTTCAGACATTCGTTATACGGCTGGGTGGACGGAATCAAAATCCATCAATCAAACAAAGTTCTTCATCCCGACAAAGTCCAGCAACTACTTGTCCTTCAACAATGTCAAGTATTTTTCTGACTAATTTAATTGCTGTGTGCATTAAGTTATGAATAAATCATCTAAAATAGTCTGGTTACAAAAACGGATCGCCAATGAAGACGCAACTTGACATTCTTTTTGCATGTGTCATATTGTAGTTGTTAAGGCAGTAAGTGTTATTTTCTCAACGGAATTTGCCTATTTATGCCAATTTGCCACTACGTACTTCACTTATTATTACACATTATGTAAATGCGTTATCGGTTCCATGTGCTATCAGTTCCATATAAAAATAATAATCTGATTACATGCATTTAGCGAAACGAGTGGTTCACGGTGGCCATTTTTCCCCAGTTAAGTCCTAAATGGGGACCTAATTGTCGAGCTGACCAACTTCATAGGTATGCTTTCTCAATGAATGTTGTAAAAAAATATAAATCAAGAAGAAATGTTATCAAAATGTAGACTAAATATTAGTAGAAATTGCACAAATCATTTCCCAGAAGCATTTCGTGACAAAATTACTCTGCAGATTTCCCGTTATTAAAATTCCCCTCGTATCAGTAGAGGAGATGTGTTACATATCATGACAACTGTTTCACAACCAAACAAGAGATAGGAGTGTTTGTGCTCCGCTTCTACTCCAACTCAGGAGTAGGGTTGCATAAGCCCACACAGAGCCTGTGCGTCATTGCCCGGGTCAACAATACCACTTAAACAACAGGCGACTTAGCGTTGTTGATAAATGCACATTGTTGCGTGGGAGCCAATATATCACTCAGACGGGTCAGATCATAAATCTAGTTACACAACTATTTGTGGTTTCCGTCGTTGTTTTCGATATTGGCTATTTTTGATATTAGTAAATCAATAATAGGTACCAAAGAATTTATCTAATGGGTCAATCATGGGAGCATTTAAAAAACGGCAGTTGTGGAATGTCTAAAAAATAAATTAATCAGTAAAAAAAAAATATTTTGATAGTATAATAATATTGTTCTGTGATGGCAATCTCTGCTCAAAACTGCCCAAAACGTGCGATTTAGTCGGAATTCTTTATGTCTGTAGCATCTTCAATGTAATATTTTTTTCTCTTGATCTCCTGATTGAAACATCTGATTGCATTTAATATTTATAATTGTATTTCATTTTAATTCTATTGAATTTAACCCCTTGCACTAGGACTCTTTCAGTTTTTGTTTTTTATTAACCTAACTTATATAATATGTTATGTATTGAGGATACTGGGATTGAAAGAAATAATTAATATTCATAATAGTAATTAAATAAGGAATAAATTAAAGAGATGCCACCTGGTTCAATAATATCAACATTAACCAGTTTCTTTTTCGGACAAAGGAACATTCACAAGGTCAGCCGTTGTAACTGGAGGGTGCTGTTCAAGACCACCAATATGCCGCTTAAGATAAGCGAAAGTAAGAGCACCATAAACCTAGAGATAGGCCAGGTCGACACGGTGTAATAAAGTCTACCGCCCAAGGTTACAAGTCCTTTGAAAATATTCTTACAGCGACAGCCAATAGTATGTCCCAAAAGGAGAGTGGGGAACAAAATTCATCTGTTCAAGAAGAAGTAGGGAAAACGGTATAAGAGACGGAAAAAAGAGAAATAAAGAGAGTTCTGGGAAGAAGTAGGTTCGAACTAGAGGCAGAAGACTGAGGTTCGCAGAGGGTACAGCTGAGCAGCATATAGAGACAGGAGAGAGAGTCCTAGACCATAGAGCAACGAAAAGATAAGTCCTTTGATTCATTGTGTACATCAATGTATAATATTATGTGGCATCTGGATAATATTTTAAATAAGCAAGTTCTGCCAGTATTCTCAAATACATATGTTACAGTCTGTAGATTTTTACAATGAGGGTAATTTAGATTAAGCCTATAGTGTAATTAATAACGTAACGTAAATAAAGTAAGATCTGTAACAAAATCTAACATTCTATTTATCCTGCATGCCATCATTTAGTTAATTCAGTGAAATGGTGAACACGACACCCTTGGAAAGGACTCCAATGGTATTTATAATATCCCAAGCTAATTGACCATAGCAGGGGGGGAGGGTCTACGGTCTCTAGCCTTTTATGTTAAAATATAGTTTGATTGCCCGGCTCCCTTCTGGAACCGATGCAAATAGAGATTAAATTAGATCAGTAAATTGAGTAAATTTGGTTTCTGGAACCCCCACCTGCCTTAGAAAAGCAGTTTTTCAAAGAAATATAGCAAATAATTGTTAAATAAGTTTTAATCTGGAAGCTATTTTGCCAGCGAACTGGGACTGTTGGTGGTCTGAGTGTGTTGAAGAATGGGTTCATTAGGGTTTTTAATGACTGAAGAAATTTGATGTGCCTGTGGTGAATGAATTCTGTGAATCTCAGGGAAGTATAGAATAGTACTTCGCGCATGCGTACTTGGTCCATTTTCAGTCGTCCGCGTCATCTTCCGTAGTATGGTGTTCTGAAAGTGTTGAAGGTGTTTCAGCGTGCCTTCGGTGATAACGACGGAAAGTGGTGCACCGTAAAAAACGAATGGACGTCATAAACGTATCCTTTAAAATAAAAATTGAATAAACTTCAATCCAAGTTTTGTAAGAAATAAAATAAAGAGCAAAACAATTCTCGAGATCCTGTAGAAGTAAGTACACGTCAATTAAAAGTAATGAATGTTAATCCTTCCTTCGCAATTATGGAACTATAAATGATCTGAGCAATAGAGTCTACGATAGGGAGAAAATCTTCCGAACTCATCATCAAGAAGAACAGATGATGGAATTAGTTTAATTGGATGAACTTCCTGCGTGGTAATCCGAAACCCTTGAGCCGTTGTCACACAATATATTGCAGCCTGCAGTACCTGATTGCTACTCGTGTGTTCCTTCCCGCCTCATAGATTTCTACGTTTAATGTAGCTCGTTGAGATTTATGTATAGTAATAGTCAGCACTACAATTACTAGGCAATGGTTCTCGTAGATATAATAGTCTTGTTATATGCAATATTGTAAGGAATACAAGGGAATGAATTGTTTATCAAAGCCATTTAACTGTATGTGCAATTGTTTATAAACCTGGAAACAATATGTTTTAGTATCCTCGACTTTGCCATATTTTATTAAAATATTCGTTTAATGTAGTTTTAAAGCTTCTGTATCACTGATTCATCATATCACTAATTCTGGCTTTACCGCTTTTTACTTCCTTGTACGAAGTAAAGGAAGTATTGTAATCGCGAAAATTTTCGGTTTTCAGATTTCAACGGATATATCCATTTTGACCATCCCTGAATCCATTTTGACTAGTTTCGTCGTGGCGTCTGTACGTCCGTACATACGTATCTCGCATAACTCAAAAACGGTTAGCCGTAGAAAGTTGAAATTTTGTATTTAGGATTATTGTAAAATCTAGTTATGAATCACCCTTTTTGGTCACTGCTTGATCACCGGAAGTGGTACTTTACTTGAAGCTCATAATTGATTTCCATAAAAAATTATATTAAAATACGATACAAAACTTCTCAAATTTAGTATATATAACTTATATAGTGATTTAAATAACATACTAGATTTTGGTCTAAATTGGAAAACCGGAAGCAGTAATTTACTTGAAGGTCATATTAGACTTAAATCAAAAAACATATGAAATTTGGTAAATAGGACTTTTATATCGATTTACTATATTTTCATTAAAATTGGTGAGCCGAAAAGGGTACTTTACTTGAAGGTCATAATAAGCTCACATTAAAAATTATATTTAAATTAAATATATAAATCATATGCTTCGGTAATAAAGGTTACAAACGCAATTTGGTTTCCAATCCAATTAAACATTTTTATTACTTGTTTTAAGTGTTAAAATTGAGTGTAAAATACTGGTTTTTCTCCCATTAGTGTGTTGTGTGTCAATAGACGAATGTCGCGACGCCAAGTGTCGTTTTGAGATACTGCAATCTTCGGAAACTAGTAACCAAATTGAGGATCACTTTTTGAGCCAACGATTTATAGTTTAATAGGCGTACAAGGAAGTCATGTGTTGTCCACATCAGATATTTTAATATAACTTTTTTAAATTTTCTCGTGTTTCAACATTTCACAGGATAAGTCGAAGGCATACTCAGGCCCACTTGTATTTGTACTTTTTTATGAAACGAGGTGTGCCTATGGAGTAAAGTGCAAGTTGGCCTATCACAGTTACACTGTGAAATGTTAAAACATGATAATATTTAAAATAAATATTTAAAAAAACAGTAAATTAAATGTAAAAAAAATTGAATAAAGTTATCTTATGACGATAAGTCACTGCGCTACTAATCTCAAGGTCCCGGGTTCGAGACCGGCTGTGACAGATAATTATTTATTCTGTATTCAGCCGTGGATCGACCCTGTGGGATCGGGAGACCCTCCTGGGGCTCACCCAGCCTCTATAAAGTGGGCACCCTTAATTAGGGGAAAAACCTGGCGGTTGAGCGTGATTTTGGCCAAATCACCTCCTTGCACAACCGTTGGCCTAGAAACAGTACGATCCTTACCCCAAGTACTGAACCCAAGACCCTCATCGGGTTGTAGTGGTACAGGTTTATGACGATAAGTAATCTGCAACCTCTAGAAGCGAACATTTCCACTTGTACTTGTACTTTAATATGAAATAAAGCCCAGAAAGAAGCTAGAAATCACAATACCGTCATAATTACTTAAAATGTTTAACACCCAGTTTTAGAATCATTCTGACAATCGGATATTATTTTCTCTACATTGCCGATCTAATAGTAAAATAAATATGAAAAAACTTTTTTTTGAGTGGCGTATAAACATAAACTATCCTTTGCAATTACAATAGATTCAATTATATAAAATAATTATATTTTTCTTTGTATTAACTCGACAAGTGCAATTCAATAAAAATAAATTGTAACAAATCTCACTTTGTCAAGCTCATCATCTAAGTTTTACACAACATGGGTGAAAAAAAAACAACAAATATTCTAATAATTAACCTAATGAAAAATTTGAAACATCTAGATAGAATATCTGATGTGGATAACACATGACTTCCTTGTACGCCTTTTAAATTATAAATCGGTAGCTATAAAAGTGATCCCCAATTTGGTTACTTAGTTTTCGAAGATTGCTGTATCTCAAAAACGACACTCGGCGTCGCGACATCCATCTATTGACACACACAGGCATTTTCTTGTTTCTGGAGGTCTAATTATGTTATTATATGTCATTTTCTTTCAGTAGGTAACAAGTTCCGAGGAGATTTCTTTCGTGACAACATTAGAACTTTCAATGTTACTAGATAAAACATTGGAAATCGACAGTTTCGACGCTTTAAGCGGAAGAACCTACTTAACTTATATCTCATTCTCCTGCTGCATACTTCTTCTTACAAATGGCGAGGATAACCAGTATTTTAAATTCAATTTTAACACTTAAAACAAGTAATACAAATGTTTAATTGGAGTTTTAATTTTGTAGTATTGGAGCAATATTGCAATATTGTTTGGAGAAACGAAATCGCGTTTGTAAACTTTACCATCGAATCATATGATTTCTGTATTTAATTTTAATATAATTTTTGATGTAGGTTTACTCTGACCTTCAGGTAAAGTACCCTTTTCGGCTCACCAATTTTAACTAAAATCTAGTAAATGCATTCATATTGAAATAAAAATTCTATTTACAAAATTTGAGATGTTTTACATTGCATTTTAATATAATTTTTAACGAAAGTCTGTTATGACCTTCAAGTAAAGTACCACTTCCGGTTTGCCAACGTTAACCAAAATTTACTATATTATTTATATTAATATTTAAATCTTATATACCTAATTTCGTAACCTCCGGTACTCATTTAGAGACCAAAAAGGTAGGTTTACGACTGGATTTTTCAGCAATCCGAAATACAAAATTTTAACTTACTACTGCTAACCGTTTTTGAGTTATGCGAGATACGCACGTAAGAACGTACGTACAGACGGCACGACGAAACTAGTCAAAATGGATTTAGGAATGGTCATAATAAATATTTCCGTTGAAATCTGAAAACGGAAAAGTTTCGCGATTACAATTTACTACGTACAAGGAAGTAAAAACAAGTTAATAATGTATTAAAAATGTTGTGTGAGTAAATATAGGAACAAGAAGGCGGATATTAAAGGGACAAAGTTCAATAAGACTACTCTAAAATAATCTGATTGTTACAAAACGGAGCTAATAGATGTTAATCCTAAACTGTCATAAATAATTTAATAATGTTTATTTATATAGGTTATATGTTTGACGAAAGGAGTAATAATGTTATTAAAATTTAAAGTAAATTAACTTATTATATTGTTTTAAATCTTTTAATAATTTTTAAGATAGCAATATTGTAATATTTAATTAGTGAATTTTAATTCTGAAGATGGGAATGAGGCCAAAACAACTGTTTAAATTAATGTAATAGTTTTAACTATTATAAGAATATAATAGGAAGTCTGGCTCTTACATTTTAATTATACTTACAGAATAGACTTGACGAAGTATCAAAAAAATATAGGTATCTTGAAAAATTGGTGTGCAGGAGCACCATTTTAAACATCAAAGATGACTAAATTAATATTTAGTAATAAATATTATTTTAATTAAATAAATATAAATAAATATATGAAATTTATATCATAAAAATCTGTACCTCTGTAATCTATACCTCGCAAGGATACTATGTCCATTTTTTTACCAATTCAGCATTATTACACATTTTTATTTAACTTTTTTTTCCTTTTTTTTGGTTTGCCGAGAGATATTGTTAACTGCGGCCCAGACCAATTTTAAGGGGAGTTTCATGTACTTAAAATAATACTAAGTCCATCTTCATTCGGAGGGAAGCATCTGTTCAAACAGCTCTCCTATAAAGTTATGGAAATGTGACATTGTCCTATGCCTCCGAGATAATAATCATAGAAGAAAAAGAAACTTATTAAAATAAGTGAGTGCACATTGATTAATTGAACGCGAGAAATTTACACAGGGTCACTAACCTAGTACAGATGCATCGAATGCTCACAAAATATCGATTCTACCAGGAAGAGATCTGACGTCGCGTGTAGGGCCGTCTAGACGTGACGTCAGGTGGCCTCCATGACGTAATGGAGCCCCGCGTTCCAAACGAATTATAGTCAGACATGTTGGCTACAATTTCTTTATCTTATTGTAAATCAGTTACCTCTATGATTTGTTCCAGTAAATCGTACATACGTAAACACACACATACATTATATGTATATTTATTAATTAAAATATCTGATGTGGACAACACATGACTTCCTTGTACGCCTATTAAACTATTAATCGGTGGCTCAAAAGGTGATTCTGAATTTGGTTACTAGTTTCCGAAGATTGCAGTATCTCGGTGTCGCGACATCCATCTATTGACACACACACACACTAATGGGGAGGAAAACCAGTATTATACACTCAATTTTAACACTTAAAACAAGTAATAAAAATGTTTAATTGGATTGGAAACCAAATTGCGTTTGTGACCTCTATCACCGAAACATATGATTTCTGAATTTAATTTTAATATAATTTTTGATGTGTTTATTATTATGACCTCATCAATTTTAACCAAAATATAGTAAATACATTCATATCGATATAAAAGTCCTATTTACCAAATTTGAGATGTTTTACATTATATTTTAATATAATTTTTGATGATAGTCTAATATGACCTTCAAGTAAAGTACAGCTTCCGGTTTTCCAATTTAGACCAAAATCTATTATGTTATTTAAATCAATATATAAGTTATAAATACTAAATTTGAGAAGTATTGCAAATTATTTTAATATAATTTTTGAAGGAAATCAATTATGACCTTCAAGTAAAGTACCACTTCCGGTGATTAAGCAATGACTAAAAAGTTCTCTTTTCGTTCACAACTAGATTTTACAACAATCCTAAATACGAAATTTCAACTTTCTACGGCTAACGGTTTTTGAGTTATGCGAAATACGAACGAACGTACAAACGTACAGACGCCACGACGAAACAAGTCAAAATGGATTCAGGGATGGTCTAAAAATTGCGTTGAAATCTGAAAACCGTAAATTGTAATTTACGCGATTACAATACTTCCTTTACTTCGTACAAGGAAGTAAAAACGTGGGAATGACAACCTCATTAGTTTTATTTTAAATTTGTTATTTAAATTTATTGTTTTATATTCAGTTCTGTAAATAGTTCTTAATGTTTAATATTAAACAGTTTCAGAAAAAGGAATTATTCCTTTAATCTCTTTAGCTTTTTATAGTCTTTCTTCTTTCTTTGATTTGCATAATCAAATAAATACAGGAAAACGCCTGCTTCACTTTGCGCACTAGCTTGTAAAGTTTAAAATAGTTTAAAAAAATGAGTTTCACCATTAAGAAAACATATTATAGCCATTAAACATTTATTTTCTTTATTCTTAGACTTTTCGATGATTGAACTGGAGGCTGTCTTCGGCAAAATTACATGCCAATTATTATAATTTATAAAAAAAATTAAACCTAGAACTAAAAATTGAAATTAGAACTAAAAATAAAAATAAAAAAAATTAAAATTAGAACTAAAAATAATTGTAATTGCAATTAGTTGATGAACCGCTTTAAATGTACTTGTGGTCCGCAATTAAAATTGCTAGTCGAGCCAAATTAATTGCAAATAACAATTATTATCTTATGCTATCGTAATTTAATTTCTTTAAATCCAAATATGTTACCTCCATACTCCCTCCGACAGAACCAAAACATTCGAACGCTCCTTCCTCGCCCGCTCCTCCACCCTTTGGAATTCCTTTCCTTCTAATATCCGACATGCTTCTTCTCTATCCTCATTCAAATCCCTCCTTTTTCAACACATTCTTTCTCTCCAAAATGATGCTCTCTAATTGCGAAATTTCAGTTTAGGATTAACATCTGGATCAGAAGTGGATAATAGATTTGGATAATGTACAAACTTTGCTAATCCATTCATTATTTTTGTATTTTTCATTTTCTCTGTTGTTTTTTTTTTGTTTTGTTTTTTACTTTTTTTTTGTTTTTTTCTCTTTTTTTTGTTTTGCTCAAATCAATTATATTTTTTCGATAAAAAAAACCTATTTATTTGCTTATTTATTTTACAGAAGATAATGTAAAAATTAATTGTTCTATATTCTATAGTCTTATGGCCAGATAATGTTACTGTTTTATTGGTTCCTTCATGTTATTCTTAAGGGACCTAGTCCCAGAATAAAGTTCTTTTATCTATCTATCTATCTATGTTATTGTAATTGGAAATCACAATTACTTAAAGCCAAAATGCCTCTAAAACAAGGCATTTCCACAAATGTGTTAAGGGATATGTTTCAAAATGATCAGTTTCAAAAATTGCAACAAAATTAAACATAGAATAAATAATGCAATGACTTCAAATACAAATAATTGTAATTGCAATTAGTTGGCGTCAAGGATTATTTTAATTAATAACCTCAATTACAATTACAGTAATTGATACAAGATTAGAGTAATTGTAATTGATTATTACAATTACTTTAGAGTAACTATTCTTTGAAACCACTAATTTTAAACTTTTGGACCACTTAAACATTTTCTCATTAATATTAAATTCCATTTCTTCTCATGTAATAGTAGATATAATTAAATACTCATATAATTAATTACCGCTGTAGAGATATAACTCAGCAGAGACTACGAGTCCGTAAAGTTTCATTTTCATTTTTTATTACGTTTATGGACACATTCTAAAACCTATTAATGAAGTAAGATCTGGAAATTTTGTTTTTACTCATTACATACAGACTTCTTTTATCTTAGAAAGTTGAGGTAATAAACAAAATTAAACACATAATTTTATAAAAATCAAAGTTAAACCTTGGTAAATAAACTAGCATCATAAAACCGATTGCTGCTCAGGGTCAGACAAATCTGCTGGTGACCTAATTGGCAACATCTGATCCGGCAAACATCATAGCGCCTGCAGAAGTGATATCATTTCGGACGATTGCAGTCAGAAGGGTTTAACTTTTTCTCGAAATATGGTTTCTCTTTTATGAGGCAACATTTGTCGATGTTTTCCGAAGAAATTGACGTGACGTCTACCAACCATAGGAATTTCATCACGTGTAGAGAATTTTTGCGTTGATAACTGAACCCTAATATTTCCTCTTAATGAATAGTTATATGATGACATAATTAAATGTATTGATGTCTACTCTGTATCGATTGTGTCAACGGTTTATAATATTATTGTATTATTATAAATGTATTGATAATATTCTGAAAAGATTTTTGGCTCGAGTGAAAGAATTATTTGTTCCTTTCGTTCTTCCCCTCCACATCGAATAAATATTGTAGTTAAAATCAGGATTAAGTAAACTCTATGTCAGAGAGAAGAAATGAACATTGCCATCTTTAGAAGCAATATTTACGCATGCGCCAGAAAGCGATTTCAACTGGTACTTTCTTGCGATTGAAATAACGTAATAATTTTACAAAGATATTATTTCTAGAAAAAAAATCTAGAACCTTTCATAACAGGCAATGTTTTAGAACTGGATATTCCAGCTTATTTTCAGTGAAGGAATACATCCCGGTAGTTTAGAAGGGCCTCAAGGATACGTTGGAGGTTTTCGAACTCGGGACCTTTCGACGAGATATGAATCAGCAAATAAATTTTATTGGACAACAAAGCCGTTCTGTGTTTCGGGGTTTCTCTGAAGATAAGCTTTTATTTTTCGCCGAGAGATGCTGAGTGCTTACAAATGTGCATTACGGCGGTGGAACTATTAAGGAACTATTACCAGGAGAGAGGAATAGAAGGACAACCGAAATCGATGGGCAAATTATCCGCTCCATCGAATATTATTTGAGTTTCATCCAAGGTGAACCCTCAACAGCAACCAGTAATATCTCTCAAGGTTTTTCCAAAAAAGAACATCCTGGTGGTCAGAAGAGGTTAAAGAAGTGAGTCATCAAAAGAAGACTTTATGGAAAGAATACCTTCAACACATAACATCTGAGAGCTATGAGCAATATAAGCGAAAAAGGATCGAGGCACAAAATAAGGTGAAAGACGCTGAACAGAAAACCTGGACGGATTTTGGACGGAAGTTGGAATCAGACTTTCACTAAAATCAGAAACTGTTCTACCGAGTGCTCAAGAAGTTAAAGAAAGTTAATTCCAACCTTGAAGTTAGTCAGAGACAAGATAGGAAATATTCTACGACAGACTGACCGAATCGTGGAATGTGCGTTTCCAGGAATTACTGGAGGGAAATAGCCAAGTATCTGAAGAAAAAGAGGAGAGGGAGGAAAGTCTCTGGGAAGAAAATGACTTTATCGAAGAAGATGAACGAGAAGAAATGCTGTTGAGCACAAAGCTGGAGAAATCTGTATGTATCGACGAAATAAACCCCGAAATGTTAAAATACATTAAATCCATGGTAAGGGAGATTATGTTGCACCTGCTGAAACTGGTGCGGAAGGAGAAGAAAATTCTGAAGGATTGGAAAATAGTTATGACTGTCCCGATTTTCAAGAAAGGTGACAATAGAGACTGTGATAATCACCGATGCATATCCCTATTAAGTATCCCTCGTAAAACGTATTCTAATATGTTTTGTACACTATATATATATATATATATATATATATATATATATATATATATATATATATATATATATATATATATATATATATATATATTTATATTTATATAAGAAATAGAAGAAGAGCATATCTTGGCAGTGGAAAGCCTCTATAAGAGAACCACAAATCTAGTGACATTCGCTAATAACAACTCACGGGAATTCGAAACCATCATAGAAATTCGAGAGAGCTGCAGCCTTAGTCCCCTACTGTTCATCTTAGTTCTGAATACCGCCATTAGGAAGGTCAAGGAGAAAATTAGAAACTCCCATTATTTGCTATTGCCGACGACATCGTTATTTTTGCGGAAGATGACATAAATCTCCCGTTCAATCTCAACAGATTGAAAGATGAGTTACTGGATATCAACATGAATCCGGCAAAATCGAAAGTGATGAGGGTCAGAAAGAAGATAAGAATTATGCGTGTAGTTAGGGTTGACGAAAAAATCCTTGAACAAGTAGAAACTTTCAAGTGGATAACAGCACACCAACATGAAAATGGGTTTGTAGATATGGATATAACCTAAAGAATCGGAGCTGCGGGCAAGATGTTTGCAGCTGTTAAAAGAGGCTTCCAGAGGTAGAAAATAAGACCAAAATGGTGGTATTCAAAACTACTTTTCTTCCCGTCCTAACGTATTCTTCCGAATCGTGGACTCTGGCGAAGAATCTATCAAGAATCCAAGCATCAGAAATGCGATTCCTCCGAAAGATTGAAGGGAAGGGAAGAAGAAACAGGGGGCGTAACACCACCATTATCTCGAATCTCGATGTCAAACCAGCCAACGATATGAGAAGAGAATCGGTTGAGATGTTATGGTCACCTTTTGAGAATGGAACCTGGAAGAATCGCAAGTCAGATCTATCAGGATAAAGTTGGTGGAAAATGAAGACCCAGGACTAAGTGGGAGGACGAAATGAAAGGAGACTTTCGGAAGAGAGGATTGGAGTGGAATAGGAGAGGGCAGCTGGTGGAGGACCGACAAGGGTGGAAAAAGTTATATAGAAAAAGGCTATATAGACTTCCTCCTCACGCTGTAGAGAGGATCGATTATGATGATGATGAACTAAACTAAAAATAAAAAGTAGCGATCATTTCTAATTAACTATTAGTATAGGTATCGTTAATTAGGTTTTCAAGGATGCTCTTGCCTAATTTACCATCAGATTATTGATCGCGCACGTGCATTTCAAATGCATCAAGCATTGATCGTTTATAAGATTTTCAAGAACGCTATTTTCGAATTTAACATTGGATTTTCGATCGCCATGCGCATTTCGATTTTCCATTACTGTTTCCTTTTTGAAGTTTGAAGTTTCCTTCATTGAAGTTTTCTTTGATACAAGATTCGCTCATTAGGTTTTCAAGTGTTCGGATTCCGTTTTTTTGATTAGATTTTTAACCGAGCATTTTGATTTACAATTACTGCTGAAGCTTTCTTCCATATAGGAATCCACATAGGAATGTTTTCGAGGTTTCTGATTCCGTTTTTTGAATTGGATTTTTTATCGAATTACTATTACAGCTGACACTTTTCCGGTATAAGTATCGTTTGTAAGGTTTTCAAGAACACTTCTTCCAAATTTATCATTTGTTCGCGCATGCGCATTTCGCTTTTCCGTTACTAGTGAAGTTTTCTTTGATGTAGATATCGTTTATTAGATCTTCGAGTGTTCTTATGAAGAGTCTATTTTGGCGTACATTGAGTGAGTGGTATATTTAATTTAATTACTTTTAAAATGAGTATATGTGTGTGTGTGAAATGTATAGTTTCCGAATTATTTAAAAAACAAACAAAAATTGAACGGGTTTCCATGTTAACCTGCGCAGAAACATGAATACAAAGTCCAATATGCTCTGATATTTTATTTTTATATCGACCTCGTTTTTTAAAAAGGCTTAAGAGCCAAAAAATTGAAATTTAGGTTTGAATTTATTATGGGACTTAAACACCATCTCTATCGATTTCCGCTCACGATATATCGAAAACAAATTGGAAACGATCTATAAATCGACTATTGATGACGCAAGCACCAAACACTATCGACTCTCGGTCGTCCCTCTCCCCTTAACCAGTGCTAGAAGCCTAAAAAATATATTGTATTTATAAAGGTTTTGCCGCCTTAATAAATCCTTACTGTGCACAATGAAGAATACAATTAAAAAAAAATTGTTATTTTGGGAAAAACCGTTTCATACATTTTCTGTAAAGTTTGCTGAATGGCTTCATGCATTTTTCAAAAAACGTCATCGATATCTAATATCTTAGCTAATTATGCTGGTCCTGTTTAAATCCTTTTTTTTTTTTGTTTTTTTATAGAATTTAATTATCTTTGAAATGAGTACCTATATTTAAGAGATTATATATTATATATTTACTTTATATTATATATTTATTTTATATATTATATTATATATAAGAGATTATATATTTACTCGAGACGTAAGTTTCGAGTTATTCGAAAAACTATTTTTTTATAGACTTTTTTTTTAATCTCTTAAATTACGATTTTTTACAAACCTTGCACATCTAAACGATGAGGAGAACCACCGTTAAAAATTTCAGCTTCAAAGGTAAGGTAGTTTATGAGATACAGTGATGACTGCATAAGCCATTGAGTGGAATGGTAACTTCCTTTTAGAGATATAGATTTTAATATGTAAAAAACTCTTAGTTTATTTACCCATGTAATAAAATTGTAATATGTATCTGCACTTGTACTTCCTAAGGGTATGGAAAATGTAAAAGTTTAACAAATTTTACAATTTCTCAAAATGTTGCTTCAAATATAGGAACCTTAGAATCTAAAAATATTTGGATGTTTAAAAACAACGAAAGTCAAATATTAGAGACAATCGGTGTAAAAACATGTCCGTTCGCCATCTCGATCTACTATTGATAACGACCGATTTCATTTTCTGCCTCAGAAAAAGCGGGATACCAGATAGACAAGTTGGAATTAATATTAAATTTTGGGGGCCTATTTCCTTCCATAGTACCATAATTATTATTTTCTGTAACTACAATAAATGGATAATAACCCGTCATGCAAAAAATTCACAGATTACTTTATTCTGATGCTTACGATTTTCGTTCAGATTTTGATGATTTAATTCACACCAGTTAGCCCATCGCACATCCAGTTGGGTAACAAACACAAAGTTTATTTATATCGTTTGTGATTATGTTACATCTTCCTTTCTTCCCTTTTTCTTTTGCATAATACAGTTCTATATTTAATGGATGTACATCAAGCCTGGAAATAGCCCTCCAGTTTGTTTATTGCTTTTTCCTTGTTACATAACGAGGCCATTGAAAAGAGGGATCGATACGCCGCGAGTTGTACGGAAACAATAGAACCATCTTATAAAATTTTCGATCTCTTCCTCGTTACAAATATTTGATGAAATCCTTTGATCTAGAGCGTTTTAGTATAATCGAATTTAGATACACTAGAATGACATATTCGAACCATTTGCATGCAGGGTGTTTCATTTGCCCTGCTCATTAAAAAAAAAAAAATACAGTTATCATTATTAGAATGCATTATTAGACATTAAAAATTAGGTTTCTACAAGATCTCATTAGTTCGGGAATCGGCTAGCAAAACGTAAAGCCATAACACCTTCATTCCCTCACGTCTTCAATTATTGTTAATAATTGAGTAAAGTGACAGATTTTTTAAGCGAGAAACCATGCTTGTTTTGGGAGGAGGGGGGAGGGGAGGAGAGAGAAGGATAACAAAAACGCATTCAGTCAGTGATATTACTTTCACTTACCTATAAATAAAATATATAGTGAGAGAAAATATTGCGATCGTAAAAAATTTAGATTTTTCACCGTAGAAATGCACATTTTATAATAACCAAGTCACACAAAATGGCCAATGCGCGTCGGCGAGCGTGTGTATATGTTTGTGAACAGCCTAACTCAGAATTGAAAAGTTGTATGAAAATGAAATTGCGGATTTGAGATAGGTGTATGCCTGGGATGTTACAGCAACTTTTCCGCTGAAATCGACTCGCCGGAAATGTCACTTTATACAATCAATTTTACACTTTTTTACAATTTCCTCGAAAACGGCTCCAACAAATTTGATGAAGCTTGCCTAAAGTCTTCTCCTCAAAGCCCTTTAACTTTTCATTTATGTAGTGCATCACCGAAAAAATGCAGAGGAAAAAGTTATGATGAAGGGAAAATTTTTTTTACGCATAACACAAAGAGTACAAATTTTATAATAAATTAATTTTCTAAAAAACTCAAAAAGAATTATCTAAATCGGACCTGTATTAGCAAGGATACAGCGCATTGACCTACAACAGTGTATGTGTGTGTGAACAGTCTAGCTCAAAATCGAAAAGGTGTATGAAACTGAAATTATGTATAGAGGATAAGTTATGCCTAGAATATTACAGCAACATTTTCGCTGAAATCAATTAACCATTAGTGCCACTTCATACCACGGATTTTACAATTTTCTCGAAAAAGCCACTAACGATTTTGCTTAAACTCGTTATACTAATGTACAATCAAATGGTATTTAATATCAGGTAGGTATTATCCTAATTGAAATAGTCTGACAGGGCTTAAATGCCGAATTTTCATATTGACTCCCTCTAAAGTATCTTTAATTTTTTTTATTTGGAATAATTAACTATCTCTTATTGTTAGGAGTAATAGAAAATGCACAAATATAAAGTATTAAAGAATTTGTTGAATTAACTTAAGAAGAAAAATATTTTCCCAGGTTTAAAACAAATTTTCGGAAATAATCGTTTTAATATAGATGCATAATATACCGTTGGAAAGCTAAAGATTTTAGAACAATTAATATCTAATATATAAAGTCATATATGGTTGTGAAGAGACGAAAAAAATCATACAATTAGTTGTAATTGATAAATTCTACTTTTATATTTAATGATTTATATTTAATGTTCCCATAGAAACTAAATGTAATATCAATATAAATCGAATGAAAAAAAATTAAATTTATTTTAAGTTGAACAAACCAAAAGTATATATATAGTGCACCGAATTGTAATACTAATTGTTTAAAAAATATTTTATTGTACTTTTGTGAGAAAAGACATAATGAGTGTTTATGCGAAATCCTTGAAATTATTTTAGAAAATGGATACCTAATTATGATAAGGTTGTGTGATGCGCGCGTCAGATTTTTTGTTTGTATTAAGTTTGTAAAATTAAAAATTACTATTAATGTACAATATACGATTTGATGTTTCGAAATTATAATTTGAGCTAATTTGTCTCACTGGAGACACCGAGAAACATAGCCTTAAAGCGGAACGCCTGGGCCACGTTAACCATAAGATCAGAATCAGTGTCGGACAGAGGCCCTGTGGTCCAATTGGGAAAAACCTGGCCAAAGTTCTAAAATTCGCTAAATTGCCATCCTTGGTTTCTATGAATGATAAACAATCATCTATTGTTATCGATATCAAAATAATGGGTCCTGCCTGCCATAATCGGACTTGGTAAGGACGTTAAATCCCCAATAAAAAATTAAATAAAAATAACGATTTTTTAAATAATTATTATTATAATTATTGTTTATTACCTAATTGGGAAAATAACGAATTTAACTATTATGAACCATTCGATAACTAAATAATTTTTTTATATACTCATAAATCGAATTATTCGGCGTTACAGTTTCCAAATAATTTTATTTATCAAAATAAAACCGCAAGTAACCTGAATTTCCTTTCAAATACTTGTCTTTTGACAGTGCAATGTAATTTCTTGATGAATAAACGTGCACAATATAATTATTTTGTCACATTTATAAAATACCTTATTAATGTATTAAATACATTATTAATTTATGTTTAAGTAAAATAATTACTTGATCAGTTAATTTTAAATATTATTTATAATCAATGAATCATCACAAAAGATAGTTTACTTAACTTTTGCGAAGTATGACTATTCCTGAAAAAAAAATTCTTAATATCATTGGAGTCTGAAGGCATAATAAGATGAGGCGGTAGCTCAATTAACCACACTCTGAAGGGTTTCATTTGAAACTTGGAGTAATCTATGTAAGATTTCAAATAATAAAATTTAATTAGATAGATAGATTACAAACTAATTTGGAAGGTAAAACAATAAAATCGATAAATGAGTTTTGACCAGGTTTCTTCAAAAATAGACTACTGATTGAAGTTTAGCTCTACTTAATTGGTCGCAAAAATAGTTAACCTAACCTTAAATTTTCTTTGTGAACGGGAAACATAACACTGGTATTAAAGATAATATGCGAAATTTCGCAATTTTCAGAGTTGCTCCCGGTCGAATGATTTTTGTAGGGCAATTGCAGATTTATAATTAATTATATAATTATTGTTTGATAGATTTAAAATATTAAAAAAAGGTTTGGTATTAATTGGTCATATCGTACTTTATAAATTGCAGGTTCAAAAACATTTTGGATACTTAATACTGTGGTTCATTGTTCATTTTTATGGAGCATGTTCTCAAAAACATTGGACTCTGATTATATAATTTTGTTTTTAATTTTCGGCGCCAAGCCGAAGTAATATGAAGTTCATTGTAAATCCGTAAAATAATATATTTTGGAACAACTTTCAGAAGACGTCAGTAAGTATTTGATAAACATTTATCTGAGATGTCACAAGATAAAACGGAAAACCTGGTCTTTAGCAAGAACACTTAAAATATCGTTTAGCTGCATGAGCGACAGCGATAATTCGAATGGCTCGCCAGATTATGGAAAACTGCTCCGCTGTGCACCGCGTCATCACCATAATTTGTGTAGAAACACCTCGAAACTGCATCCATATTTCATGAGGGGATGGCAAATATAACGGGCTGTAAAAAAAGTGGGAACGGTATCGTATAACCTGGGAGTGTAGCGTTTCCCTATAAGTGGTTATTAGCATAATGTCTGGGAGGGTTAACAGCGAGCTATAGGGTTACTGTCCCTGCTCTGCTCTTCTAAGGGTTCCTAGCTCTAGCGGGGTTTATGGCTCCAGGGAAGTCTTTGCAATTATAATAGTTGACGATTAATTTATCCAATTAGTTATACACAAACTCAAAAGATTTACAAGTCACTCAACAAGCAACCAAAAGCATTTAAAACACCGACAGACAGTGTTAACAGTTGCGATAAATATTTTGGACGGACCAAAACGTTGAATTATGAATTGTACTAGAAAAAAGGCTTGTTAGAATAAAGAAATATTTATTTTTACATTAAAACTCCATTTTAACAACATTCTCAAAATTCTTCTTAGTCAAAGACTGCCGCTTATTCCGAAAAAAATGTTGATTAGCAAGAATATCTACTGGTCAAAGGATTGAGCGACAAACAAGCCTTTGTTTTTCTAGCGATCAAAAATCAAAATTCCAGCTATTTTGACTTTTGACAGAAAACTTCCAAGCACAGTTTTAGTTTGTTTAAATCAAGAAATGGAACAATTTAGAAGTAAAATAGTTATTGATTAGTAACAGAAAAACTTAAAAAATTGAACTGTTTTGGAATGATTAACCGTTCCTATTTGGTTAGTGTTCTTTGACTCATAAAACATTTCGGATCTGAGTTTTCAACTAAAATAGTCTGAGTGTGTTTATGTGTCTTGCTTAAAAACGAAAAGTTGTATGAAACTGAAATCGCGTATTGAAAGTAAGTATATGTCTGGGATGTTAAAGTGACTTTTTCGTCAAAATCGACGATTCGGAAGTGCCACTTCTTATCATCGATTTTAGGCATTTTTACAATTTTCTTGAAAACGGCTCTAACAACGATTTTGATCAAACCTGCCTTATTTCTTCTCCTTAAAGCCCTTTGACTTTTCATATATGTAGTACAACACCGAGAGAATGTAGGGGAAAAAGTTACAGCGAAAAGAATATTTTATTAGCGCTTAACTCAAAAAGTATGCGTTTTAAAGTAAATTATATATGAAATCATATGTAAGATAATTAAATACTCTAAATAAAAACAATAAATCGGACCAGTATTATTAAAGATACAGTGTATATCATAAGAATTGCAAGACTCTACAAGGAAAGCCGAGCGCGTCCGAAAGGAGAAGGATACACTCGAACCTCCTGAAACCAAGCCGCCAAACTGTTGTCAACAATACGCTCTGTAATAATGTAATATAATAATATAAAAGTAGAAATTAACTTAACAATTTCTACTTTTTTATTTAATGGAAACAAAATATTTCTTTGAAAACTAAACCGAAACTTTTAAAACTTATTTTCAGCAAACCAAAAATATATAGTGCACACAATTTTGTGAGAGAAGACTTGAATAAGTGCATTCTGCTGAGTTAATTTCAAGTAGTATTTATGTGAACTCTTTAAAATTGTGTTAAAAAGGTTATTATCGTAGGGTGGGTTAGGGAAAGTTGTGCGATGCACGGAACGCACCAGACTTTTATATTAATAGTGCTATCATCAAACCTTTACCTCTCTCTCTCCCTCTCTACATATATATATATATATATATATATATATATATATATATATATATATATATATATATATATATATATATCGAGAGAGAGAGGGAAAGGTTTGATGATAGCACTATTAATATAAATATTAATAGAATTAGACGCTGGAAAAAATGTTTTTTAATTTTATTTTGTTTATTTACATTAAATTCACATAGGCTATGGATCTAGTATGTGAACATGATGAAATCTATTATTTTTCCCAGATTTCTAAAGAAAAAAAAATCAATTTATATGATTTGATACTTTGTAACCACCTTTTTGAAAAATAAAGATAATAAACAAAAACAAATATATGTAAGTAAGTTAGATTTACAAATAGTTTGTTGAATGTTATGTCATGATGCTCTGAACAGAATCGGAGTGATAATTGTTGCAGTTGATATTTACTGTTGAACGAATGGTAAGTGTAAATTATCGTGTATTTTATAATTTAAAACTGTAGAATTGGGGGTAGAATTGTTTTGGGTTTTTTTTATTGTAAATGTAGTTTGAAGAATATGCGGAGCGTTTGCAGAGTCCTAGAGATGTGTTCCTCACGCCCTAATATAAAAACTAAATAGGAATTGTGAAATGGAAACTTTTAAAGCAAGAGCAATTAATCCTTTTTTTTTTAAAAAAAAAAAGGACAAAGATAAGATAATGAAGTAGGAACTTATGATTCACGAGTGATCGTTATCGGGTACTTCAGAGAACATAACAACAGTACCTGATAAATAACAGACCTGATTTTCAAGTAACTTATCGCTGATGAAACAATATGGTGAAATCATAAGAAAGAACATTCTAGGCAGCAGTATTAGTCAGAATTTCATTGATGTTACTGTCTCCCAAACAGAGAATTGAAATTTAAAAAAATATTTTAACAAACGGCTCATCATCAAATGTATTTAAAATATTTGTATTTAAAGGAATTATGTTATCAATCTAATAGATTATTATATCCATTATAAATAATCCGATGAATTTAACTTTAAATTGATTTAAATGGTTACAGTACATAGCAAAATAGGACTAGAAGATCGATTTTTACAATAACAAAAAATATGGATTTAAATTACACAGAGAAATTTTCATTTTAATTAAATATTTATCTTTAAGTTTAAATCGATTTGTAAATGTTTATTTGTTTCAAATAATTAAAAATTTCGGTAAATGGAATGGGGGACCGGTATCTATCAACTTCCTGCAGTCAGAGAGTAAATGTTTGGATTTTATAGAAAAACGGTTGGTCTGTGAGAAAAATGGATTAAAATATCTAATTTGTCCGTTCACTCACATGGCTTTCCTTATAGCTTTGGCTGAAAGTCGAATTTTTTTTTTTTTTTTTATATGTTTAGCCTTGTAGACAACTAAATTATCTTTCAAATAAGCATCTGAAATGTTCCAGGAGATATATAGTTTTCGGATTACCAAATAGTTACAAAAAACGTGGGAAAATGTGCAAAATACTTTACAAGAATATATGCAAAAAGTTCAATGCACTGTAACTTTGCTAATAATGTTCCCATTTCGATAATTTCTTTTTGTTTTGTTTATTCAATTTGACTGCCTTCTAAATAAATATGTATATGAGAAAATTTTAGGAAAGTCGCATCAAAATCGTTGGAGCCGGTTTGGTGCTACAATCTATAGAAAAAGCATGTCATTATGCAGCCGCAATTCCACACAGGGTGGCAATTTGGTACATATGCATGCGGATCAAAGCCCTACAAAACAAGGCAATTATCAAAAAAATCGGTCCACCCGTTTAAAGGGATCTGAAACTCCTAAATCCGTAGAAAACTAAATATAAACAATTTGAACTAATTACAATACATTCCTTATCTATGTGGTAAAGAAATTAAAAATTATAGAGTGTAATATATATATGCGAGTTTTCAAATAATAAAAATTACATTGCACAATGGATATTTTTAATCAATAAAAATCGATTGGCCCATGAGGGGATCGAACCCGCGACCTTCGCGTTATTAGCACGACGCTCTAACCAACTGAGCTAATGGGCCACTTATAGGAAGAATTGTACTGAACTAAAGAAATAGAATGGGTTTAACATCTTAAAGGATTAAATGAATTAAAGTAAAGTATGATAAAAATTATTTGTTGATATAATACGCATGCAATTATTATATACATTTATGGTTCCCGAAGATAAATAAATTTAACATAATTTACATATTTAACTTTATTCTGAATAGTAAAAGAAGGAAATAATAAGTGAAAACCCTACACAAAAGTTTATAAAATATTAATAGATATGACTGAGGCTCAATAAATTTAAAAAGGAGCCTTATTTAAGATTTATTTATAGTTGGGATACTTAGATGGTGCTCAGGTCTACGGATGAACAAATATTTCAATATTAATTTAAAACTCTAATATTTTTTTTTATTTCATTTGAAATAATATAAATTTTCATTTCTATATGAATTATAATTTATAAATTTAAGAATAATTTTGTGGAATTGAATAACATATTAACTAGCAACCGCTATAATCTGCGATTTTAATCTTATTTTCAATAATTGTTTTATTTTTTTTGCCGTTTTTTTAAAAATTATTTATTTATATTATTTAACAAAACAGTGAATGTGCTGCATTAATAATTGAAGGGGTGAGTGGATTAAGGAGATATACAACAGCAAACATGTTTTGAGATATTTAACCTTAAAGTTATCTCCGTGAAACTGTTTAATTTTTTTTTTTTAAGTTCTTATTAAAATTTACTGAAAGTAGTAAAAATGTATTCAGCATGAATTTGTGTTTTAATATGAGTTTAAAATATAATTATAAAATATATATTGTATATACCATCTTGTTCCACCGTTTTGAGATATGTAGAATCCAAAAATCAAAATTTAAAAAATCTTCCGTCTGCTGTCCGCAACATTTCTCCGAGACTACTGGGTCGATTTTGTTTTAGATTACAAAATCATACGTCACCCCAGGAGAATCTTCGGAACTCAACATTACCATCCACCATTTCGTTTCAATGTGGCGGCCGGTTGGAGATTTCATACGTCTATAACTCGGACATTTTGTAGATGGAGCAGAAATATAAAGTGTTTCGGAATCATTATGCAAAAGTCCTTAAAAAAATTCTTTGAACTAGTTCTCCATTTCGTTAGTACCACATTCAACCAAAGACAACTTTCTTCTACCACGAGGGAGATATATGATATTTTACATTCTATACCTCTTTTATCCACCAGTCTATCTCTATGTATATATATATATATATATATATATATATATATATATATATATATATATATATATATATATTATAAAAGCATCTATATGTATATATTTAAAAGGCATATATATATTATATTATATATATTATTATTATTATTATACTATATATATATATATATATATATATATATATATATATATATATATATATATATATAGAGAGAGAGAGAGAGAGAGAGAGAGATAGTGTTCAAATATCGAGATGCTTTTATAATAAATGTATAAATAGTCTTGGATACATATTATACTTACAGATTCGCGATTTTTAATTTAAAATGTTTTCCGTGTTTTTCCTCAAATAAGCTCTTATCTCTTATTTAATTTAATAAAATCTCAGGCATCGACCGATAACATTGTTTACTCAGTGACCGAGAAGTTGAAGGATTGAATAATTATGCAGGACGATTCACATGTCCATGAGATTCTTATGCGATGACTTGACCGCAAGATTTATATCTTCGTGAAAACAACCCATTCTTGTAAACATTTAAATGTTCTTTTTAAAATAGTTTTGATGCAAATCATTTTACTACATATAGGTCTCTATTAAATAGTAGCGTATTGAGCAAAGTTTTGACAGCATGAAAGGTAATTTTGCATTAAGTGTATCAAGAGGTTGAAATTACGTTGAAATTACGTTGTAATCAGGTATGAAGGAGGTATCTGTTGGCCTGTTTTTCGGTCCTTACAGGAACTCCTCAGGAGCCTTATTAAACTAGATACTAGTGCAATGAAGGAGATTTCTGACAACAATAAAGTAGATTTCCGATGGAAGAAGGAGCTACGTAGCATAAATTACCACAAAGCTTCAACTTCCTCTATTCATTCAATTTTACTAAATATATCTCTGGTGGATAAAAGAGGTATGGAATGTAAAATATCATATACCACCCTTCTTCACCATGGTAGAAGAAAGAAGTATGTATGTAAAACACCTCCTTCATAACTTCCCGGGAAACGAAATGGTGGATGGTAATGTTGAGTTCCGAGGATTCTCCTGAGGTGATCTGTGACTTTGGTGCCAAATCTAAAAAAAATCGTCCTAGTAGTCTTGGAGAAATGCTGCGGACAGCAGCCGGCCGATTTTTTTTATTTATTTCGATTTTTGGATTCTACATATATTGAAACATATAACATTTATAAAATCTCAAATATTGGGAGAGGAAAGAATTTTTTTTTTTTTTGTTTTCTTGATCGATTACAAAAGTTCATTATTCAAAATAATAAACCAATATACAAACTTTATGAGTGGAACAAGATGGTATATACAATAAACATTTCATAATCATATTTTAAGCTCATATTAAAACAAAAATTCATACTGAATACTTTTTTTTACCACTTACAGGAATAGTATATTTTAGTAAGATCTTAAAAAAATAATGATAACTATAAATAGTGATATCTTTAAAGTTAGATATCTCAAAACACGTTTGCTGTTGCATATTAAGTCAAACTTTTTTGAGCCTCAGCCATATCTACAAATATTTTATAAACATTTGTGTAGAGTTTTCACTTATTGTTTCCTTCTTCTACTATTCAGAATAAAGTTAAATATGTAAATTATGTTAAATTTATTTTTCGTCCTGAACCATAAATATATATAATAATTGCATGTATGATTGCAAATTGGTTAATAAAACCTGTTTATTTTTATTTTTAAACCTGTTCATTTTATTAATATCTACAAATAATTTTTATTATACTTAAATTTAATTCGTTTAATCTTTAATATATCAAACCAAGTATATTTGTTTAGTTCAGTACAAATCTTCCTATATGTGGCCCATTAGCTCAGTTGGTTAGAGCGTCGTGCTAATAACGCGAAGGTCGCGGGTTCGATCCCCTCATGGGCCAATTGATTTTTATTGATTAAAAATATGTAGGTGAATTTAACATACTAGTATGTAATTTTTATTATTTGATTATAAAACTCTACATATTTAACAGTAAATATAGCTGTAAATTTTATATATATTTTAACCTATCTTTGATTTTTAGATTATTTTTTTCCTATTTATTGAAATTTACAGCAGTTCAAAAAAATACATCAAGTAAATGTGATATATGAAGTACAAAAGAAAATAGCTTGTAAATGAACTACCTATCCACTGCAATGACTATTTTAGTTAGTCCTCTTTTAGCAGGCGCGTAAGCAGGATTTTTTTGGGGTAGAGGATTTAATTTTTTTTTCGTAGAAAGATTTAATAAGAAGAGGACAAATAATCACCTAGATGTCTATAATTGTCAAATTGGGCGCAAGTTTAAAGGATAAGCATAAAAATTGGATGAAAACTTATTATAAAAAAACAAAACTTATGTTGGTGGGTATAAAAATCATATTTCTTTTCAAATATATTGCAATATATCCACGATTCCCCCTCCCCACCCAGCGTACGCCACTATATACGTATACGTATTTAGGAATAGATCGGGATGAACGGTTACGAACCAGTGGGTTTATGTGGGCCAGGAGTTTGTAACTGAAGGAGGTATATCTACTTCGGACCAAATCTGCAAGAAATGGAATATTGAGGTCTTTATGGATAATTGTATATGTGATATAATAAAGGGGACTTAATGATTATTTGAAAGATTTTGGATTGTGAGGATTGGATTCCTAAAGCTCAATTCCGAATATACCTGATTATGGTAATGTAGTATATGAGCTTTTTTTTAATAAATTGGAAGTTTAGACCGTTTAGAGGAGTAATCGGAACATACGATGCGTGCATTTAAAAGCCAACATAAAATAAAAAATGTATTTAATGTAACATAAAAATAATAAATAATTTATATGTTTGCTAAATTATTTGTTTTAATAGTACTATTCTTAGCCTTTTCCTACAACTATTTACTTACTATTTAGATAATATTATTTAAAAAATATGTTATAAAAGAATTATAAAGACTATAGAAAATAAAGAAAATTATAAAGAAAATATATAGAAAATTATACAGAAAATATAATAAAGACTTAAATGTTATAAAAAAAATATATTCTAACTATTTGGATCGATTGGTTAAAGTGAGATAGGCAACGGTTAACCTTGAAAAGTAGCAAAGGTCAGGCTCCAGAAACTGAACCGAATCCTGGAAAAGGCACGAGCTCCAGGAAGCGAGAGGTCTATTGATCCCAGTCAGTCACTGTGCCGCTCAATACCATTGTGCACTCACCCCGCTTCTGTCCTATCTCATTCATCATATTAATTTTAATCATGTATAATCACTATTTATTATATGTGTGCTATTTAATTAAGGGAGGAGAGTGGGGTACGTACAAAGGGTGGTGATAGTTATATCAAGATCGCAAGTTCGAATAGGCTTTCCCACTTCTCTGAACGGAATAAACAATAAATAAAAAAAAACCTTACATCGGGTACGTTTACAAATTTAAGACTTGTAAATTATTATTGTTACAATATTTTTGGCCTATTATTTTCATTGAATCTGTAAGATTGCGGACTGCAAAAAATCCCATTGCATAATAATCCTATCCTCTATGTCTGCAGATTTATGTTGATTTACAGAATTTAAGATTCTGTTTACAGGAGGGATTCTAACTACTGAGGCATTCTGTTCAATTTATCCTAATTGTAGAAGCGTCGGTTTATCAACGAGGCTCGCTCTGAATATATGAACCTCACAAACTATATTTGTTAATCCCAAGGATCTGGGTCATTCTTAGGTAACAGCTAATGATTCAATTACAGCTCGGGTAACGCCCGTTGAGATGAAAATTATAATTGGCTACTCCTAAAGAGGAAATTGCTCCTCCTTTGTAGCCCAGCGCGTTAATCAAGTTCCATTCTCGCACCGAGTACCCCGTAGTACATTCATGAATGGTGAGTCAGCGAGCGGGTGGGTGGACCTGCTCTCTTAGGAAGTATTTATAATAAGAAGTATAAGTATTTATTATAACTAGTGTACATAAAATCTGAGGCAATGAAATATTTTTAAATACTTGGGTCCACATATTGTTTGAAACTGAAAAGGGAAAATCAAGCCTATGCGTTTTTTATCTACATATTAAAACTTCGTAGTTAACATTGAAAGTTTAACAGGACAATTTGGCTTTCCACCAGTTTTATATAATTTAACACTGGGTACTAAAATGCCTATGTCCGGCAAAAGGTGGCAAAGTTGGACAGTGTTTGGCGAAGATTTTAAAGCAATTAGCGTAAATAGAATGTGTATAGTGATGATTAAGAATTATGTTCCGAAATAATTATTCTAAAAAAACAAGAAAAGATATAAACAAAGTATGTGCTTTATCATCTTGAAGGTGCGGCTACACCAAATACGGACTTGACATGACTGTAGTCCGGCATCGGACCCATTTCCTGTATTAATAAGAGGCGGTGACACCCAATACAGACTTGACTTGAGCGGACTTGAGTTCGGTCTCCTGTTTTCTGAACCAATAACTGAGGGGTTTGCTGCAAAAAGGAGGTAGATTCATCCAGAGGATTTAGGACTTACGGCTACTCATATAACGGATCTAAGCATAGGCAAACTAGACACTTATCTGGGGCGCAATTTGAGTGAAATTATAAACGAATTTGCAAGAAAAAAACCCAGCACCTTGAATTAAAAAATTATCTCCACTTAGTTTTTAACTATGAAGCAATAATTGTTTTTAGAGATATGAGCGGCTGGACGATGCGCTAGTACAACAAATCAGGTCATTTGTTGGAATCAAAATCTTTCGTTCCAGCTTACTCTTTCTTGGAGTAAACTCTTTATTGAAAAATAAAAAGAAATTAGCTGGAACGAAAGATTTTTTTTGTGCCGCAAATTAGTACATGCAATCTAATCCTCCCTCTCCTTCTCCCCTCCAGAATGGAGTAACTTCCGTTATGCAGCAAAGCCTTAGATTTCATAGTAGGATATATAGTCACTTTACACATTTTTTTAAAATAGTTCAGCCAGAGCAGAAACTCAGTCTTTTTCATCCACTTTAATAATGCCTCGATTGGCGGTTTTGGTTTATATCCTTATTTAATTATGACCCAATCGCTCGAATTTCGAGACAATTGCAACATTTCGTTATTTTCATAAACAACTAATTTTAATTTTTAACGATGTATGTTAGAAGCTTACAGAAATAAACGAACTCCAGTATATCAGGCTGCCTAGTGAGCTTTAACTAGGCTATGATTGGGATACGATTAAGAAATAAATTTCTTACTTAATAATATATGTATACATAGAAATAGAGATGAAAGGAGGAGGAAATTTATCGCTCCCGTCGCAGAATAGAGGTACAACTAAATAAATGAAATTGGGAAATATTATTAAGTTTTTACGCTACTCTTTTGAATACCTTCACATTAAAACATACAAACATTCGTAATCACCTACAAACGGGTGCTACGAATTTTCTGTGTGTTTAAATCAGCAGGTACCTTGTCAAAAGTTTATTAAAAAAAAAACTATAGACATGATTTCTGAACAATTTCAAATTTTGAGTATACCTTTATTCTATGGGCGGGTGCGATATGTCTGTTTATATCTCCTGTTATATCGCCGGGCGTAATATAAAATATACCATCAGTCCCCGACCGTTGCCTCAGTCAAAGTTTTAATGTATGACAAAATAATATTATTTATTAAGGATTGTAATTGACAATCAGGAGTATAATATTTAATATTTAGTTCGAACTTAAAAATAATCTCGAGTATACCTATTTTTTGTCAACCGAAATAGCAGCTTGCTAATAGAGAGTATCAGTTTCCTACATCAGAATAACAAATTATTAATCAGCAAGCTCCTGCCTATTAGACTGGAGTCGAACTAGATGGTTGTGCTGCTCGAATGAATATTACCAGAAGGCACGGGTTTCGATAACTGTATAAGATGTTAACAATATGCTAATCGTATATAATGTGTTACGAGTGACAACCTTCTCTTCCTGACACCAACTGTACATGTATGCACTTGGAACCGTCTCAACGACACACCTTATCGGTAAGGTCAGGAACATAAAGCGAAAGTTTATTGCATTCTTTTTAGATAGGTTTATCATTAATAAACTTTATCTCGTAAATCTATTTTTTTAGCTTTATTATTATATTGTCACGCTATTCCATTTCATTCAGTAAAGCAAATAGAGCAAGAAGGCTTAAATGTCAAAATTTCATTATTTCAGGCTTATCTGAACCTCCCCATCCCGTTTAGCCGATTGTAACTCTATCAAATCTTAATAACGCTGTACTCCAGTAATGGAAAAATACATAAATATGTGACGATACATGAAGAACAGCTGCTAACGCTCCTGGTAATACAATGTTAGGTCACAGGTCAGTAACGGTCCCTGGTTCAGCTGGTACCAGAAGGGTCAACGAAGAACGGGGGTCGTGGTGATTGCGGGGGATGCAGGTATGCCAGTCTATCGATGTATCGTGATGATAATGGAGACGGGAGGGTCCTGTATAAAATGAACTTTTATAGAACAATAATTATTTAAGTACGTTTTCGTAAAACATTGAGTGAATACGCTAAAATATAGATGGAACATTCAACAGACAATATGAAACCATACAACTTCAGTTTGAATTGCTTAGTCAAACTAAAATGGATTGAATTAGGTTATAACTATTTAGTAGTAGGGATATATGTAGAATTTCAGTTTAAATCCTTTTCCCTTTTCTTCTTCATTTCTGATCTTCTTCTATAAATTTATTAAACTTATGAATAAATTTAATAATTTATTTTTATTAATTTACTTAGGTTTACTTAAATTAGCGTGAATTTATTTGCGTATATTCACTGAAATATTTTTGTCATGTAAGACTTCAACCTATTGTGGAAGATTTATTTAATAAAGTTTTCAAGGTTAATATGAAATGAATATAAAATTCTTCCTTATAACTTTATCTAGGCATACCCTCAGGGTCCACATCTAATTATAAATGATGCATATATAATCAATAATTACAAATATTGCACCATTTACATCAAAATAACAAATACAAACAATAATTTAAAAAATTAACAAAGCAATCATGCCTAGGTTCTTACAATATTAAAAATTTTTGTAAGTATTATCATTTTGAAAAAACTTATAAGTTTATTCATATAAAGATATGTTTTTTCATTTTTATTTTTTCATTTAAAAACATTTGAATTTCCAAAAAATTTAGGATTTCTTTGTTAAAATTATAAATTATTGTTCGCTATTTTCATGAAAATTGTGCAATATTTTTAATTTTATATGCATTATTAATAATTAGGTGTGAACCCCGAGGATGTGGCAAGAACCATGAAACTTCGGACTTAAAGATGAATAAAGTTAAGGGAAGAGTTTTTAGTCTACATCAACCTTGAAAAACTTGTATATACATTTATTTAACTCTATTTGTATAAATTTAATGTATAATTTATAAAAATCCATTATATCTATTCTAATACACTATATTCTATAATATTCTAAAACTATACAAGACGATTAGGTGTCATAAAATAATGCTACTCATTATTTATTCTGTTTAAAATAGCACGAACTAAAATAAATAGTTATGAAATTAAATTGATAAAAATAAAACAAAATAAAATGATAAAAGATGGAATAGTATTATTAAAACAAATATCGTCAGTACTATTTTTTTTTTCATAACCTAGTCTGTAGTTTAGCATGCCATTAAGATCTTACTTAATTAAAATAAATTTGAAATAAAACTATTTAATTTTTAGTTAGTGACAATCAAATTTGTTCTAATGTAATAGTGTAAGCTGTTTATGGTTTATTGGAATCTCAAATAGCAGTAACGTTTTCTACAATTCAGATACCATCAAAACTGGCATCTCACTTCAGCCGAATATAAACTTTCCAAATAGAGATGGTGCACCATTGGTAAACAGTTCCATATAAATTTAATGTATGGATATGTCATAAACAGAGTATATCGCCACCACCACTTTAAAGTAACGAATGTGAAAACAGCAACTTTTCGGGAGACCAAAAGGAATTTACGTTTTATTTTTAACTTACCCATTGAGATTTTTTTAAATTTTTATGTCAGGGCCTTTTTATTGTATATTTGATTTTTTTTTTGTTGCGAAAATGCAATTTTTCACATCCTTTACCTTAACGTAGTGTCGATCATGGTAAATATGAAGAATTGTTTACGAGCACCATCTCCGTATAGTTATTCTGTATTAAGCAGCTGAAGTGGAATGCACTGTTTCTAGTTTGTAATAATGAGATTTTGTGGTTTTCATTTCTGGTTATGGCGGTTTTGTCTAAACTGAGATAGCTTAGTTATTAACTGCTATTTGGGAGACTTAAAGGCCTTATTTGCGAATGTCCAATAATAACGAAATCATTTTTATTTCTTACACTCACTATTTATAGTTAATATTAAAATATCTGATGTGGACACCACATGACTCCCTGCGCTTATCAAACTATAAATCGGTGGCTCAAAAAGTGATCCTGAATTTGGTTACTAGTTTCCGAAGATAGGATTACCTCAAAAATAACACTCGGCTTCGCGACATCTATTGGCGTCCATCTATTGACACACACCTTTATAAAAATGTTAAAAACGGTTAGAACTGACCTTCAAACGAGGTTATCGATGAATATCTAGATTTGTGATTTTTAGCAGGATACGTATTCCATCCTTCTAAGAGGGCGGGAGTTTAAAAGAAAAAAAAAAACAGTTTCAGGTAAAGTATCACTTCCGGCAATCCAATTCTAATCGAAATCTAGTTTATTACCAGCATTGACGCAAAAGTACAATGTACTAAATTTGAGATGTTTTGCATTATATTTTAATATAATTTTTGATGAAAGTTTATTTTGTCCTGCAAGTAAAGTGCCACTTCCGGTTTACCAATTTCAACCAAAATTTAATATGTTATTTATATTAATATATAAGTCTTACATACCAAATTTGAGAAGTTTTACATTATATTTTAATATAACTTTTGATGAAAACCTATTATGATCTTCAAGTAAAGTACCACTTCCGGTTTTTCAATTTAGACCAAAATCTAGTATGTTATTTAAATCAATATATAAGTTATCTTAATAATATTAATAAATAAATCTTTTATACTAAATTTGAGAAGTTTTTCATTATATTTTAATATAATTTTTTATGAAAATCTATTATGACCTTCAATTAAAATACCACTTCTGGTGATCATGTAGTGACCAAAAAGAAAGGTTCACAACTAGATGTTACAAAAATCTCAAATACAAAATTTTAACTTTCTACGACAGACCGCTTGTGAGTTATACGAGATACGAACGAACGTATGCACAGATATCACGACGAAACTAGTCAAAATGAATTCAAGGATGGCCAAAATGAAAATTTTCCTTGAAATCTGAAAATCGAAAATTTTCGCGATTACTATACTTCCTTTATTGAGTACAAGGAAGTAAAAAGAAAAAAAATCCTCATTGACGGTACACAATGTAAATTAATAATGAACAATAAAATAAAATTATTGAAATAAAAACGTATGGATGCAATATCACAAACGTGCAGGCCAAGGAAACAAAAGGTCAAAACCCTCACAAGCGCGAGGATGACAGCATGAGGTTGTCATAGCAACAGTGCTTATCATCTCACAAGCGTATCCAATTATATATTATAATTAATCGGTAACTGCATTAATTATCGTGATCAGACTATGACATTCATGACTGGATTATGTAAAATACATTTGAATCGTTTCATGCTAAAAGGGGTTTTGTTTAACTGTACCCAGTGACTAAATCCCTTTTAGTCTGAAGCCATTTATTTATTTCCTTCAAACAGTAACCCTAGGAGAAGGTTGTTAATTTTCTACTGTCTCAAGCTGATTTTACACCGAAAGTTACCAGTAACATTAGCAAAATTTTAATAACATTTTGATGCCCATTTTTTACACCAGTCAGTAGAGAAATATTATTAATATTTTCAAAAAGTCAATCGGTGTAGATGATGATTAGCAAATTTATCTCCGGTATAAATCCACTTTCATACAATTAAATATTTCACATGCATTTCAACAGTAATAATATTTTTAATATGGAACATAATAATAGTATAACAAATTTATACATTCATATACAATCATATTTCTTATTATTCATCTAATAAGAAGATATTACACTAATAATATAAATACTAATGATGAACTAACACTAACACTGAACTAAAAGCCAATATCACAATATAAGAATTCTAATAATATGCTAATGTAAAATATGTTTACTTAATCAAATGAGGTTTTAATATATGTAAGGTAATGTGAGGTCAGTGCGCACTAGATTTTTACAAAGTTCGAATTTAAATTAGTGTAAAATCTTTTATTTGGAAGCTACATTTTTCCTCTTTTTCTAAAAAAAAAAAGATTCCTTAGGCTATTAAGCTTAAATATTATATTCAAGTCCAGGTTTCAATCATATCCATTTTGATGAGATTGGTGATTCAATTTAGTAGTATCTATTACTCCTGCCTTTAGGGGTAAGTACGCAAGAGGTATCAGAAAGACTCATAATTCATGCAGTAGCAGTTTTGAGGCAAGTGCAATTTAATCATCAAAAGAGCTTAAAACTTGCCTGAGATTCGCATTTTAAAATCTTCAGTGACATGAAAATGGGATGTAGAACATACTTGAATAAATGTACTGAAAAAAATAATTCAATATGCTTTAATGCGGTATTCTGAAGTTGCCAAGGCAAACCTTGATACTAGGGATAAGTGTACACCACTTGCACTTGTCCCACAACAGAGATCTGCACTGACCATTACTACCATGTTTTGTCGGCCCATTGCGGACAAGTAATTGAAACAATATAACTGTCGGAACTTCTGATACATCAGTGTTCATCCTCCGTAAAGGGCAGCTCTTTATCAGTTGAGGGATTGTATTTAACAAGACAATAACGCTTTTTCCCCACATTACCTTCGTGGTTACTCCTATCTCACTAAACAAGCATACACGGAACGTGCGGCATTATTCAATAGAAGATATACCAACAACAAAAATACTAAATTGAATAAGTTAAAGGATGATTTGGAAAAAAAATATATAATTCCAAAAATGTTTTCGAAAAAAAATGAAAAATACATCGTTGATTTCAAGGAAACTTGTAACTTCATAAAAGTTCACTTAGGTTTATTAAATGCCTATGTACAACCGAATATTTTACACCAACTTAAAAGCCTTTTCCTTTAGTTATTTTAGTCAATTTAGACTGACTCGTATGAAACATAAAGATGAGAGTTGAGAAGATTTGAGGCACCATTTGACAGGACAAGACATGGGGTACCGCAGTTATTAATGATGAGACCCAATGGATGATTCACAACCTTGGTTCCCACATTTTCATTTTTGCTGGCCGAATCAAAGGCTCTCAACCTTCACGGCTGCCATGTCAATTTTCGCTCTACTCCTTCCATTGTCGTGCCCACTGCAGCCTAATTCAATTCTAGTTAGGGCCACTTAGGCCGAAATCCCTCAATAGATGTTTCTTTTTTGAAAATCGACTCGTTTTTCATATCAACACCTCAACACTGACCTGAAGTGGAACGCATTTTATGAGGCGAATAGTGCATACAAATATTTAGTATAGCATTAAGTAAGCAAGTAATGATTACCTTCCAGTATACTCTTTATTATGTATTTTATAATATGTTAACGTATCTATCCCCGTCCTCAGAGCATGTTTATGAAAAAACGGATAACCCTCAGCTCAACATGGCATATGAAATTAATTAGTAGAAAGTCCATTCTGGACTTTGCCATCTTTTAATTTTCTGTCATAATATTTAATATAAGGTCTAATTATTCTGAAACAAACCAGTTGTTTCAATTAATAGTTTCAGTATTCATTTTTATAACTAATCTATAATTATTTATTTATTAATAATAACTATTCATATAATTATTTGAATTAATATTGTTGTTATAATCATTATAAAAAAGTTTTTATTTTATTTACAATATCTGCATACTGGGTTCCTAGATTCTTAGTATCAGTTTTATGTTTATCTGTTATTTTTAGTAATCTGAACAGCTTTATGCTTCTTTGGGAACTATACTAAAACAGCAATTAATATTTTCGAAATAGTTCAAGATGGAGAAAGGTTAAACGGTTAATTATGCTTAGCGCTTTACAACTTAAACCACCGTTAATTTTGAATAACAGTTCAATTTTGCGAGCAAAAGGTAACTATTGTTCACGTGAAAGATTTTATTATAATAGGTAGATGAGACTTCCGCATGAGAATTAATTTTACAGAGAGGTTATTTTACTTTTGATAAAATGAGAATTTTCATAAAATCATTGTTGAATATTACTTCCATTTAAACAAATTTATTCAATAAATTAAATTATTATTATTAGCATAATAAATTAATAAAATGTCTGAGGATGGGGGAGATTGTCTACGAAACGTCACAATTGTCAATAATTTGATTTATTGAAAAAAATTGTTTAAACAATTATATAATGAAAAGCTTCTTGAAAACTAAAAAACCTACAAATTTAATTAGTCTAATTAATAATATTCAAGACACAATTATCTCAGGAATAGTAATGTTATATAAGAGTTGTAATATTTGTGTATATATATATATATATATATATATATATATATATATATATATATATATATATATATATTTGATTATATATAGACCATCTTTGGTCTATATATATATATTTGATTATATATAGACCATCTTTGGTCGCGCGATGTCTTCTTCTAAGCTAAGACAGTCTGGAGGGGGTCACATAACCTCACGTTGCTTTGAACCATGGTTTCCATGGTGGAGCGGCAGGCTGCCCATTGCTCCATAGCCCAGACCCTTTGGGGCGAATTCGGCAGTGTCCTTCCCACCGACTCGGTCGGGTTTAAGGAGAGTGACAAATCGGTCTAAAACCATGGATTAATGGCTCTTCGAAGTCAGCAGGCGTCCATGGACCAAACCTTCGGACGGTATTTGACATCCTAGAATACCACAAAGCGATTCACAATTTAGGTGCACGGGGTAGGATCATCACTACGCCCGTTCTGTGAGACTTACCACCAGTAGGCTGACGAGCCTCACATACCCGGAGGAGGAAATAGTCGGAGTCGGGGGCTGCGAGGATTTTCCCTCTTAGACGGTCACCCATCCAAGTACTAACCACATTCGATGTTGCTTAACTTTGATTACCAGTTGCAAGCGTCTTACCCTCTCGGTCGCCCCGATCAAAGTCTGGCGATGTGCATCAAACAACTTTCACTTGCCACCTTACTTGAAATAAATTTTAAAAGCCACATTTAGTTTTCATGGAAATTCTATTTCGTTTTAAGGGAAACATTAATTTACATAAAGTAATATAAAAGAAGAAATAATTAACTACAAAAATCACTTAAATTTATGCGTTTTTCGACACGCTCCATTACCTTTAGCGATTTTATATGTTAGATAATATTTTTCCTAAAATCTTCAGCTTTCCAATTAATTTAGTTGGAATGAAATTTATTTAATGATAAGCGAAATGAAAAATAAGAAAAACAGAGAGACTAAATATAAAAGTATTTATTAAAGATTACCACAACAAAATTATAATAAAATAGACTTTTAGTTTCATAACTATTAATTTGCAAGATAAAAGATAAAAAAAAAAATTTAAAACAATAAATGCAAATATTTATAACGTCATCCAAATAAAGAAATCTACACGCGTGTGGATCTGGAATAATGCCTAAACCTAAAAAAGAAATAATAAAGAAAGACAACAATCTGTGATAGGCTATTCAAAACCGAGAGCAGCTAGCTCCTCGTGTTTGGTTATTTTGTTCTGTTGCTGAATTTTTTCAACACGAAGGAAATCACCCTCCTCACAACGATTCATTTTAATTTCCTCATAAGTTCCCCCTCAATACCCGTAGTAGAAATTAGATAAACACCCCAGGGGTTGGTTGGATCATCACCCCCTAATTCGCACAGCACCCTTATGAAAATTCATAAGTTAGGGCTTCGGGCCTAATAAAACGCCCGTTTTATTAACGAGGATTAAAAGCAGGATGAAAAGGTTATTAATTATTTTTTTTCAGGGGTGAGATTTTTTAATGTTAAAAAAAAAAGTTAACTGGAATATAAACAGTTCTTAATCAGTTGAGAATGACTAATACACAGACATTCATAATGCGATTTTTTGTGTAATAAATACATTACACAATTTGTTGCTTTTATAGAAGGATTTTTCTGTCCTACCAATTATTGAAAGGATATTTATTGTAGTTTTTTTTTTTTTGATATTTTCTTCACGAAAAAAAGACTCCTAAATGAAGTGATGACCAACAAAACTAATCTTTTGGGAAAAATCGTTTAAAAAGATAGAAAACTCTTTAATTCAAGACCTGCTGAGCTCAAAACTGTAATCTATTCTTCATTTTCGGAATAAAAAGGTCAAGAGGATCGGTTAGCACAAGAATAAAACTAATAAATAACTAGTTCGTTAGTTTATATTTTCGAAGCTGAACGGAAACAAGCTGTGCATTATTTTAGTATCGGAATATTTAAGTCCTGGAGTAGATAAGGTTAAATCCAAGACTACATTAACCCTTGAAGCATCAGACTTGAGTGTACCCTAAATTAGAAGTTTATTTAAATACTATGAAGATGGTAAGTACTTCACCCGTCCAATTTTTATAACTAGTGTGGACCTCCTGATATTGGAATTATCAAAGGAAAAAGGGAAACCTTTTGATAATATAATACGAATTTATCAGAAAATATCTTCTATTTAATTGCAGCATGGTGTGAATTTGAATAGTCATTCCTCGGGTAAAAACTTCAAAAATCTATCAGAAACTATAAAAATATTGAATGGCCGCTGTTGCAGTATCCAATATATTTATTTGAAAATGATTATACATTATAAATATAAAATAGTGAGCGAATTTAAGAAGTAATATAATTCATACTATAAAAAACAATGCAATATGAAAATTATATAAAACAATATAATAATACCAAATAGTATTGTATTTTTACAAATTTTATTGTATAATAAAGCAATAAAAAAACCTGAATTAAAGTAGTATTATTTTCATTTTATCAATATATATATATATATATATATATATATATATATATATATATATATATATATATATATATATATATATATATATATATATAATTTGAAATAGGTACCACAAAGTATCAATAATGGTCAATAAACCACCTGATAATGTTAGTCTATAGAATAACTAGCTTTCTATAGTGCAATTTATTAAAGGATCATAATGAATATAAATACCTGGAAGAAGGAACCTAACTCAAATATGTCACCCATAACAAAATTAGGTAAGAGATTCAATAACAAAATAAACGTCTTTGTCTAAAGACGTCAAAGTCATAGAGACGTAAGGAGTATGGAGAATAATTTCATCAGGTTTAACAATAGTATTAACACTACAGTTTTCTCATTAATTAATTTCTACAGAGAGAAACAAAAAGATTATAATAAAAACAAAGAAAAAAAAAACTTGTACCTGCTGGCAAGTGATGTTTAACGTTTTACAAACACACATGGAGCATGTATAAAAATATTTTTTAGTATTTTTAAGCGGTAAGTCAAAAGTCGTAAAATTGAGTTTCTCCAGCTTTTGAGATATACGATCTATTTCCACAGTTTGGTAGAACCGAGACCTCCAGTAAGCCTCCAAAGTGCAGATCAATGAAGCAGGTCAAAGCCCTGGTAAGTGCATAAGGTCGCTGGGATGACACCCTGAAGTTGCCATGGCGACAGTGGCAAATTCCGCCCTCGAGCGGATTCAATTTGATATCAGAATTAATTGATAATTATATTAATTAATGGGAATCAGGTAATAAAATATTAACCAGTAACGTTAATATGTGAAATAAATCTAAAAAACAAAATTATATTACGAATTATTTTATAATAATAGTGAGCACTTGCACGAATTTCAATTTAAAGATTCCGCCATTTCGTAAATTAAACGAAAATCGCTTAAACCTTTCATCAAATTGTAAAGCGATATTTAATTCGTAAGAAATTAGAATAATTTGACTGATAAATATCATTTTAATTTATGAAGAGTACTTATAGAGTTAAAAGACTTCAAGGGAAAAACTTACACTGTACTGCAGCTATATTTGTTTACGCTCCACTGCCTCCAATAAATAAACAACTGATTCCAGTAATTTTAATAAACATGAGATTTAGTTAATTGTAATGAATCGTCATGTTCGAGTAACGATTCTTATACACTGTTTACTGGTTCATCACCATCGAATATTTTTTAACAAAATCATTAAAAATTATATGTTACAATTTCGAATGTTTTTTTTTTTCTTCGGAATTTTTCCTCATTCGCCTTAGCAGTCACACTTGAACTGAAAATTTTCATCCAATATTTCGGCGCATAACTGAAAAGTTGATTTTCTTTCGTCTTGAATATATTTGCAAAAAAGTGTCAGTACGATTAGTTGAAACTTCTGGAAGCCGAAGTATGATGGAATAATTTATAGACAAAAGAAGAACCACAAAACCTGGTTTCAAGTAGGAAATATAAACTGGACTTGAATCTAAACAAGTAATTTCCAGATATAGAAAATATTTGAGGGAAACAAACATGTGAAGGTATCTTCGCCAATATGGGCTGCACCGGTGTAACTTGAGCGTCATAGTTTGTCGAGCGGCATCGTATGCCTGAAGCGCCTGCTTCATTCAAGAGAAAAAATTTTGCAAAGTTCAAACTTTTACGTCGTTTGTGAAAATGGTATATATCAAATAATATGCCATAGATTGTATATGGTATAAATAATAATGCTGTGAGTGGAATGCATTTTTATAAAAATGCATCTGTACACCATACAATAAAGTAATGAAAATTGAATTAAAACTGGCCCACAGCATGATTGGTAAGAGCGTCTAGGTAATAATGGGAAAGTCGTCGCTTTTAGGCAGAAATTCTATGTGAATCGCCAAGAACAGAGGAAGTTTTAATGACAATTATTATTAATCTATCAGCAACATATCCTGACGTGTTAGGGCAACAAGCACCTCGATACTCGAGTCCGAAGCGGCGCCGGTTCGAATCCGGCATAGAGTGTATGACTTTTATTTCGTGGCGGACCAAAGGAGTGAATTTCAACCTTTCGACCACGATGGGATGGTAAAATGAAGGATAACCCGTAATAAAAAACTAATATTTTTTTAACCTCGCTTAAAACATGTTATCATATTTCCAATTCCTGAATCTGAATATTATTGGTCTCAGAATTAGAGATAATAACAATCAAACCAAGGTCGATAACGATATGAGTAACCAATAGGAGTGCCAGAAATAGCAGCTCCGTGGGTACACAACCTTCCTATGTTTGTCATGGCCCATTAATGACTTGAACCCTCGCCTTCAGCAAACACTCACGGATGGATCTCTATTTGTTCGACAGCCGGCGCTGTATGTAAGAGACAGCTTCGGTAAGCCTGTCAATAAGGCGCTAATGAAAGTCAAGATAGTCTTTGAAGTTGCACATTGCTCACTATTTAATTAATATATAACAGTATATATGTGGCAGTAATAAATTTGAATGAATCGGATGATGCTTCCCAAATGACTTATAATTCTAATTATTGAGTAACTAAACTTTTCGCTGGTCTATTATTTCAATAGTAAAGCTATGCAGTATATGCCGATTTATTCTTCTACGCAAAATAGAACACTAAATCTGTAGTGATATATACAAAATACGCATGTTCAACGAACCCCGAAACAACAATTAGAATTCAATCCAATAGGATTTCTTGTAATTTTCGGTCACCAATTTTCCAAATCTCATCATAAATTCATGCTCAAAACCTTCACTGATCATTTGATTGATTAATTGTCATTACTTCAGCCATTTTTCAATTTCTTTTCAGGTTATACTAGAGATGTCATATTGTATTTTCAAAACGGCGATATTTTTGATAAAACATTGGAAATCAGAAACGATTATTATTAATTTAGAACAAGAGGATGTAAGATATAACTATGAATGCACCATATTTATATACCTATATAAATGTTTGTGTGTATATTCTGCAGGGTGGTATATAAAATTATCTCTTAAACTGAAGATTTTTCAAAAGTGCATTCAAATAATAAGTTTATAAATAATATCGAGGATGATTGTAAAACGACGTAACACTCAATTTAAAAAAAAAAATTGTGATATCCACTCTTTTGTATTCATTCAACTTAGTCACCAAACCCTCGGTACCATTGTAAAAACATTGTAACATTGCCAAATGTAACATAGTAATTATTTCCATAAGAATATATATATTTTCTAAAAGTATACAACTATTTTCTATGCAAGTGAAGTTTGAGGTTCAACACAGAGGGTTTCGGACAGTAGCCACTATCGACCGAATGTCGCCTCATTGTTAGGGACACAATAGACGAGACGAGCGTAACTTCAAGGCCCGGGACACAGTAGAGAGAAGAAGGCTCAGAAAGGAGGATGAAGAAGAGCGTGAAGGCCAAGCGGTGGATAATGAGGTTTGGAGGATGCCCTTGAGGATGTGGTTTACTCGAGTCTGCGCCCTTCCTCAGTCTGCCTCTTGGTCGTCTGTACTTTGGGGAAGCTGCTGGAGGTAAATTATTATTATTATATCCTAATAATTATTATTATTAGGAACAATAAAATTTTTAAAATTCTCTGAAAGTAAATTAATGTGTTCATACTGGAAGATTTTCCATTTCATCTCGAAGCGAAAATGGGTTTTATTCAAAATTCATAATTAGCATAACTCCTTTTTTAGACAGCTGTCATAATTTAATAGAGGATAATGTTTATTCATAAGGTTGTTAACATAACATGAACCTGCAAATTATGAGAAAACCCAAAACAACGCGGCATTGATGTTAAGTTTATGGAAAATCGAAATCATGATTATTAGCGGCATCCCGCGGTCTCACCCGCGTCAAATTTATCCAAAATACAAACTGGGCTTTAAAAAAATAACCTATAATATGTTGCTTGGCCTCATTATTAAAAGTATTTTAATGGAACAAGGTCAAAACGACAATAATTTTTTATAAACGCCAATAGAGTTTCACTTAAATAAGTTTCAGGTTTTCGCACTTTTTTTTTTACTTACTTCCCATTTTATTTACAAAATAAGATTTTCATATTTATTAAAAACTTGAGTAATCAACTTGCTTCATAACAACGACACGTACGCAAATTTTTTCTTAGCGATTTATTTATGGTTACTGCTCCGTTCCTATGACTTTACGCCTATGAACCAACGATATTTTGAACCACAAGAGAGCTGTGAGAATTTGATAAAGAATGATCCTTAAATATAATTATTTTATTTAATAATTATAATCATTAATTAAATAATAATTAAATCTAATTATTTATAAAAGATTTTGGCCCAAGGGATTTTTAATGTCATAATATGGCTATTATTAACGCATTTCGAACACAAATTCTTATAGATTTGTTTACGAATACTTCCTCGACCAAAACCGTTACAATGCATACTAATTATTCTTTACCTATAAACAATGTGACAAACGTGATCAAGGGAGCATTGCAATGGTAATAACCACATGAAGAAATAAAATAATATATATATTCATAACGATGTTGTTTATAGGAGATGAGGTGTGGAATTCTTGAATAGCCTATAATATATAATATCTTTCAATGTTTTTCCGCAAGAAAAATAAACGTGAAGGTGTTTTTATGGATTGTGCGGATTTGACATAGCAGGTAGGCATCATAATTTATGCATTACTGCTAAAATATTCTAATCATATTCAATTAGGCTGAAAAGTCTGTTAAGGTATTACACTCACGCAGCGAAACAATAAAAAATTCAGGAAGAAGCTAAGAACAGGCGAACAAGGAAGCAATAAGGTCTCCAGGAAGTTGATGATCGCTTCCAGCCTAAAATTACTATAGATAGGATCCAAGGCAAGAGGACGAACAGCTATCATCTTTAGTTAAAAATGCGTGGAAAGGTTTATTATTAATTAATTTCATTGTTGCATTATTTTATATCGTTATTTGTATATTTTTGTGCCTTAAGAACTTTGTTACTTAAAGTTATCATTAAAATTGCCAATCTATTTAGCACTAAGAATATTAAATTAATACTGGTCATACAAGAGGTAAATATAGGCGCAATAAGTTAAAATGTACTATCCATGGTTGCAGGGTACATTCAAGAAGAATGAATCGGCATTAAAAGCGTAGGCCATTTTTAACAACTACATTACGAGAACAAGAAAACAATACCAGTTGAATGCAAAATACCTCCTTACATACTACAGTAAGCCATAAGGATGAGAGATTTATACCGATATGGAGGATCATTTGCATTTCCTAGGGAAATCTCACAATTCCGTCTAACAGAAGGTGGGGCTTGTGGTCGCAATGCTTGGAGAATAGTAATCAGGATATTGTGCAGGGAACATGGGCGGCAACATAATTTTTCATAGAAACAAGAAAGGCAATGGGTTCAAGGTTAACATATAGTCACAGGAACTTGTTTCGGCCAAGATGGAGAATGTACATTGGACGCCGCTAGATTTAGAACATAAAGTACGGTAGGTACTTTGAGCCGTGATAAGAATATCGCCGGTGCTAGAATACCTCCATATCTCCCTCCAATGATCCAAGTCAAAGTCTACTAAATCTACAACTTCAAACCTCACAAAATCCTCCTGTCAACAATTGAGATGTTTATCCGTCGTTTCAAAACTGACTACCTTTGATCGATTCCGATCCAACAACTCTGCACTCCCATTCAGTCGCTGAGACGCTATTTTTTCGATAATATTTACATAGTGAAGGTCCGCAATCTGTACTGCAGTCGTGCTTCTAGTAATAAAATATTGCGACATTTCTATTCGTTACCCCTTTTCAAAATTGCATTGAAGCGTCTTAATTTATTTATTTAATTTATTCTTCAATATAAATAACATAGCAATTTTATTGAACTGCGATTTATTAACAAATTAAAAGTATAATGGCAAACAATCAACAATAACGACTATAAGCAAATCACAAAGACTGTACCTATAATCACGTAATTATATAAAACACTAATTAAAGCCCCTATTGTTCGTTTTGTATCAATTTCTACAATTTTCACCACAGTTTCACAAAACCACTGTTCTTTTTATCACAACACTTGACTGCCGTGCACTTAACTATTACTCAGACTGAAAACGAACTAACCCGTACTGAAGGCGTACACAACTCACACTGAACGAAAATCTGTTTTGATCTCTTTATATATCGACATCGTTTTTTGAAAAAGCCTTAAGCGACAAAAATTCGAAATTTAGGCCAATTTCACAATTGACCATTCATAATGGGACTTAAACATCAATTTTATCGATTCTCGCTCACAACCTATCAAAAAAAAAATTGGAAATGGTCTAAAAATCGAATATCGATAACGTAAGCACCAAATACTATCGATTCTCAGTCATAATTCTGGCCTAAACCAGTGCTAGAAACTTTAAAATTATATTGTAATTATGAAGATTTTGCCAGTTCCTAACTCCTACTGTATATAATAAAATATAAAATTTTATAAAAAAAATTATACATATTGTTATTTGGAGAAAAATCGTTTCATGTATTTCCGCCATGTATAAATGGCGTTTACGCATTTATAACGACGTCGATATTTATGAAGATTATAGAACTTTCTCGAATTTACGATCTAGAACTTTATCGAATAATCGATCACGGCCAACTGTATCATCATGTCCGTCGTGCTATCAATAATTCTATATATCCATGGCCCAATATTATACAGCATTATTCGATGTAAATAATTATTAATACCAAAGTAGTTGCAGAGTTGACCTGTTGAAGATGAGTATAATCTCGAAGTTTATGGTTTAATGTGAAGAAACGTAAAATGGGTTGCTCTATGTATCATATTTCGTAATTCAACTTTAAAAACATATCTGATAATTCTAATTAACATCATTCAAATTTTATTTTTTCACTTGCATAATTTTTTTTTTTTAAACTGAAAGTTAAAGGAAAGATGACCCAAGCAATTCGTACTCTGTGCTGACTGACCATGAAATGCTCTCGAATTTTGATCAAAAACGATTTTGTTGTTTTGGAAAAAGGGTCGTCAGATATTTGGAATGACAACAGTGAATTTTACATTTATTCAAAATCACTTAGTACAACTTCTACATGTGACCTTAAAACGAATGGAATAGGGAAAAATAAATAAATTAATATATGATCGTGGTGAATTTTATAAACATATGTTAAAACATTTAATACTTTGATTATTATTACAACTTGTTATAATTATGCTTGAGTTAAATGCTAAATAAAGCCTTTGGTTTTGTACTGAGCTTTACTTGCGTATCTGTTTATCTACAACATTTTATTAAATATACATGCAATTACTGAATACCAACAATGGATAAATACTTAGAGTCAGAAAAAATTGAAACAGATCATTCTCGAGAAAACGTTCGAAGTGTTCGTAGCTTCAATTCAAGCCAAGGATAGAGATAAGTTACTTTTACTTTATAATCATGTATCATATTATTTATGAACTAATTAGAGACTGTATTTCATATAATGCAGCTATTGATAGGTTAGATGCTCTTTATATAAAACCCGAAAATGAAATTTATGCAAGACATCGACTAATGACCCGCCGACAGCAATTAAACCAGGCCAAAGTGTCGATCGGCATCTGCAATCCCTCTGCCTCCTCAGTACTGATTGATTGCACGTTTTTAATAACGGGTTCTTATCTCTTCAAACGGGTCCTTAATATTCGTCAATGACTTTTGGAAAATTGTTCACTTAACGTCTCTGATGCTTTTGCCAAAGCTCGATCTCTAGACCTGCTATGTATTCATCAATGTATTCATCTATGTATTCATCAAATCAATTACTCCATGCAGCAAATTCTCAATTCTTAGCTGCTGATAACCACACAAAATGTTTCTTCTGCGGATTCTGTAGACATGCTAGAAATACTTGCCCAACTCGAGAAGCGGTATGGAAAATTTTCAACAAAATAGGTCAATATGCTAAAGTCTAAAAATCTTCCAAAACAAAGTACCTGAGAACTACATCTTCTTTCAAGCCATATGAACCCCGTGATGAAGGAACCTGGGCGACAATTGCTTGCCTTTCTACTAACTAAACTTGCCCACTCGACTAAGCAAATAGAACCAAATCAACTAAATTTTTCAGCAGCTTCTCCATCCAGACTTTCAAAATCAAAAATAAAATAGAAAATTAATAACTTTCTAGCTGATGGGCTTATTGATGCAGGGAGCTCTGAAAGTTTTATTAGCGATTCATTTGCTACATCTCACAAACTTAAACTATATTCAATTATCTCAGAAGTTGGTATGGCCTCATCTTCTTTGGCAATGCCTATTAGGACCTTTTGTTTTCTAGATTTCTTAATTTCAGGCAATATGTACCACAACATAAAACTTAGTGTTCTTAAAAATTGTTACGCCGACATCATACGAGGACTTGACATTTTGAGACAACACTCAAGTTTATTAATTGCATTTGGTGGAAAAAAACAGATCTACAAGTAAGTTGCCTGTCACCTGAAAGACTGCCTCCCTATTTGAGCATCTGTCTTTCAACTCTCAACCAATTGCTATAAAGTCAAGATGGCATTCTAAGAAGGATGATGCTTTCATTCTTTCACATATAAAACAACTTCGTTTGGATGGCGTCATTGAGGAGAGTATTTCTCTATAGCGAGCACAGATTTTGGTAGATAGAGGGAGTTACAGAAAACGTATCGTTGAAGACTGCTCACAAACCAAAAATAGATAAACGATATTTGATGCCTATCCTATTCCCTCTATCAAGAAATTAGCTTCTAAAGTAGCTAGTTTATAATATGCACAACACTATAGACCTTAAAAGTACTTATTATCAAATACCTATACGATGAAGACCTATATAAAGAAGACAGGCCGAATACCGCCTTTAATGGAGTTAATGCATTCCAAAGGAAGATGGATGAGATAGCTGCTATCTGGAAATTTGCTAGGTGTCAACACATATTCCTGGAAAGACCAAGCTGATCATGACTATAACTTAAACAAATTTTTGGAGATTTGCAAGAAATACAATCTTACTATCAATACAGAAACCGTCGTTTTAATCTCAAATCAATAGAATTTTGTGGGTACCTTATAGCGAACAGTAATCTTCGGCCTGATCCTGACCGACTCAAGCTGTTGATGTATTTCTCTATTCCTAGAAACAAGACTTACCTTCAACGAGCTCTGGGAATGGTCTCGTATTATTCCAAATGGATACCGAAATTTTCCGATAAAATTCACAGATTAGCTCAATGTCGGAAATTCCCCCTTAGGATTTACACTGATCAATGATTTTAACGATCGAAGATCTTGTATTATAAAGTCTTTTGTGAGAAGCGTCGAAGACGATATTCCATTTTCTGTGGAAATGGATGCATCAGACGTAGCGATTGCTACAATTCTTACTCAAAACAAGAGGCTCTTGGCTTTCATCTCTAGAACTCTCGACTCGTAGAGTTGTGAGAAAATAGCGACATTATTTAATGGATCGAAAATTTCATCTGATTACAGACCAGAAATCTATTTCATATATGTTCAACATCAAGCACCCAGGAAATATTAAAAGTGAAAAATTCACCAGATGGCGTACATAAACTGCTCCTTTATAATTATGACATAATTTATCAACCCGGTAAGCAAAATGTAGGTGTTGACGATTTGTCTAGAGTTTGCAGCTCTACTCACAGTCTTGATAAATTTTACTACTCCATCACAATTTTCTTTGTCACCCAGGTGTAACTAGGATGGCTCATTGGGTCATAAGTCAGAACCTCCATTGATGAGATAAGACCAGATATTTCTTCCTACAAAGTCCGTGCAGAAATCAAGCCTCATTTCTAAAAAAAAACTAAGCAGTATTATTAAAGCTACAGCTCCCTTCGAACGCCTTAATATGGATTTTAAAGGACCTTTACCCTCTGCTACATCTCGAAAATACCTTTTAACCGTCATTGATGAATACTCAAGGTTGCTGTGCCGTGCACTGACCAATCATCGACTACTATAATTAACGCTTTCAATCAGATTTTTATTCTCTTTGGTTATCCATCTTATAGAGGCGCATCTTTCATAGCAAAGGAACTGCAGACATTTCTTCATTCTCACGGAGTAGCTACCAGTCGTACCACACCATATAATCATAGTGAAAATGGACAAGTCGAGAGGTATAATGGCATAATTTGGAGAACCATTAACCTAGCACTAAAGTCCAAAGGTCTAATGACATCGCAATGGGAAAAAGTTTTACCTGAGGCACTGCATTCGATCCGTTCATTACTCTGATTTCAACCAATGACACTCCGCATCAACCAATGTTTTTTCACAACAGAAATTTTTTTTTCCGGAGTGGCCATTCCTTTTTGGCTAACAAATTCTGCCTAAGTGTTTTTGAGAAATCAAATACGACAAAGTAAATATGATCCACTGGTACAAGAGGTTACTTTACTAGGGGCTACACCCTCATTACGGCAAAGAGACTATAGTTAACCTAAGGCTCCGATAGAGGACAGAATCAACAATTCAAATGTTGGAAAATTTCAAGAAAAATCTGTAATACGAGAGGATATCGACCAGCCTTCTCCAAATACTGATCATAATTCAACAAATAAGGCAGACATCGATACTTCTCAACAGGACATTAATCCTTCAAGTCCTACATCTTCAAAAAACGTTTCAGGAGAGCCAACCGATGAAGATGCTCCCTTCTCCAATCAATACTCGAACTCAAACATCAATCTTAGGACAATTCAACCTCCTCGAGTCACATCATATAGGACTATGTCCGTTGATCAAAATTAAGGTGGAGGGCAAATGTGGTGAATTTTGTAATGCTAAAGCATTTACTACTTTCGTTATTATTACAACTTATTATAATTATGCTTGAGTAAAATGTTAAATAAAGCCTTTAGTTGAGTTCTTAAGTTTACTTGCGTATCTGTTAATCTACAACAATGATATAAAAGTACAAAACTTGAACGAGTACCATATTTCCTCTAATTTTAAATAATCATTATAGCCAAGCGTAGGCATTTTTCAGGATTTTCTGTACCTATCTAGTAAAAAATTCCAATGGTAAATTAAATAAAAGTTGGGAAACGGAAAGCTGTTTTAAACCTCTAAACGAAATTCAAATTATTCGAAATAAGATGTAACGAATTAAAGTATCTTAAATGTATTGGACATGGACTATATTAATCAATTTCTTCAGTAATCTTGCTCTGCTAAGATTTCTGGTGGTCAATAAAATCATAAACTTTTTTGACATCGACGAATAGTTGATGATCTGCATCTCTGTCGTCAATAGATACAGTGAAAATGCTACAAAACTTCAAGATTAATTTGATACTAAACGACACGATTGCAAGGAGTATAGATGAAACTGAAAACTGAGTCATGGAATATATAAGAAACAGTCGTAGCGGACGGTGGGTAGATCTCACTGACCCTGTTATCTCCGGAGCAGCAGCGCAAAAATAAGATGAAGAAACGAGAAGCGGCCTGTTGGTACCGCCGTGACAGCCCATTAGAGCAGCTAGTGCGACTGCTCACGACCGTGACGGTCCTCGATGTGGTGACCTTGTCGTCACGCCGCAATACCAGGTGTCTTTGTCTAGGGTCAGTGCTCAGTGTTACTTTGCGTCGACTCATATCGCACCGCCAGCCTATGACAACTGAGCGCTTACCTTCGATATTTTATATTTAACAGTTTAGAGGGGATTCATTGTCTGTGTGTTATTTAAAATCTAGGTTATGTTAAAGTCAGTTTTTTATACGCATATTAAAAAATCAAACATTTAAATATAAAATTATCCCAACAAGACATGTGATAAGCCAATTCACTTTATTTTAAAAATAGTCACCACCACGTAAAAGAATGTGAAAAATTGCATTTTTGAATTCTTCATCTTTATTAATTTATCAGAAGCATATTTGCAAAATAAAGTCTTCTAAACACAAATCTTAGACGCAGAGAAGTTGATAGGCCGAAAGATAAAAACAAATATTCGCAATGGGGGAGTTACAAGTAAAACGTAAAGCTCTTTTTTAATCTCTTGAAAATTAGCTGTATTCACATTCGTTAGCTATAAATGGCGACGACGAAATAATTATTGCTCCATTATAAGTCATAAGAAGAAATTTAGGACTGATGAATTACCTAATCCCGTAAAATAGCTAGCAATAAAACTCAACAACATGCTATTTGGCAATGACATATCACGAATCGGCTTCTGATACCAATCGAATTATCAGGCGTTTCTCTTATTCCTTAAAAGAAAAGAATTTCTTAACAAACCTTTAACCCCAATCTCCGATCCATCTAAATGCCCCTTGCAGTGTTGGATTTGACTTCTCCGTGAGACAACGCTAGGTCGTGATTATGGCGTCACGACCTAGAAGTAAATTCACCAAGATACTGCCATAATAAGGAGGCAGAGGCTGTAAGTCTTCGTGAATGACCCAAAAGTCTTATCCTGAGCTATCCCAAACCAGGAAGGTTCGAAGAAGTTAAGTAAGATCTGTCAAGTAAGGATTATGAATCACATGGAGTGTAAGAAGTAAACAAATAAATAAGAAATAGTTCTTTGTCTTACCCGAGAAACACCACGAGAATTTTTATCATTCAGATGACCATTATTCGGTTTAAATGTTTTTTATTTATTAAATTATTAATTTTTTGTTGTAAATACTAATAAATAATGCGTGAATACTAATAAAAAGTTTCTTGAAAATTAATTCAGCTTTGTCAGCAGTTTTCTCCTGAAAAGCATAACAAAAAGATAACAATTCACACTCTTTATGTTATTTATAAGATGTTCAACGGTAATTAAACATCAGCGCTTAGGGAATAAACAGAATGATAAAATATGATTTGATGAGGCAAAAAGAAGTCGTAGCAAATGCCTCCATCATGGAGCTAGTTCATTACATCTAGATGGATTAATTAATAGTTTGTCTAGAACACTCATCCACTCAGTCAGTCTATCATACTCCAAGCGAAACATTCTTTTTTTTTTTTTTAACACTATAAAAACATGTTCAACTAGAGATAAATACATTATTTTTAAAACAGTGTTGCCCAAATACGTCGGGTCGCTATATCACACAGCAATACAATCCGTTGGGCAAGTAAACATGTATACCTCTGTGGATTTGGCCCCTCAAAATCAAAATTTTTTTAATTTCCTCCTGATTGTTCTGATAGCCTCTCAAGGAGTTTTAGAGTTCTCCTTTATTTTTAGAAATAGTTCTGTTGATTAAACCACAAAAAAAAAAAAGCGACTAAAGATACGGGATTGGCCACCTTCACACTTCTCGCAACTTTTAAGCCCTATAACTTTTTTGTTATCAACTGTTCCACTTTGGTTAATAAGGGTAATTGATAGAACTCTTAGGGGGACCACTAAAACTCAAAAAAAAAAAAACCGACACTGAAAATTTTTTTTCAAAAAATAAGGTTGGCTCCCCAAAGTCAATTTTTTTAAATTTTCATTTGAGTTCTGGTAGCCTCCCAATGAGGCTTCTACAGTTCTGTCGATTGAACCCCCAAAAAACCGACTAGGGGCCAACTTCACACTTCTCGCAACTTTGAAGCTCAATAACTTATTTGCTATCAACTGTGGCACTTTGTTAAAATTAAAAAATTGTCAAAAATTTTGACTGAAAATATCACAAGTCGAAATAAGTAAAAAATTTTCATGATAACAAATTGTTTTTTTGAGAGTTCTGGTAGCCTCTCGAGGGGTTCTATTGATAAACCTTAACACATTTTTGCCTACGAAACGAAACAAAAAACACCATACGGATGGTGAAAGGAAAAAATCAGAACATTCCAATAATTGTGAGGAGATTATGTTATACTTTGTACAAAGAAATAAATGTTAGCAGCAGTACACCCTTAGCTCCGTCACTAAGATCGTATTCTCAATTATCATTAATAATTAACAAAAATTCAAAATTGAAAACAACAAAATGGTGGGGGTAAAAAAAAAAAGTTTAGACACCCAAAAGGCCCTTGCATGCAAACTTTCAACTCTAACTTAATTTGGAGGTGCTCGAAACCTTAAGAACCTTAAAACCGATTAATATCGTAACAGAGGCCGAAATGTTGACTGAACTTTATTCGATCTGCTATGGTATTGTTCTGCCTAGAAAATAACCATACGGAAGTGCCCAAATGAGGCGAAAGATATATATTATATATATATATATATATATATATATATATATATATATATATATATATATCTATAAATATATATATCTTTATCCCCCTCCCATAACAGTGCAAAAGTCTATTATTTTCGGAGAAAATACGACTAAAACTTTATGAACTGTATAATTGGTTCTGTGAATATTTCTTATTATATCTCTAACAAGAATCTTGCCGTATGTTGGCTATTTTTTTTAAATTGAGATTTGCAATTATATTACTGATGTCGATATTACAAGAGGGCAGTGTGAACTGCGGGTAAAGAGGTTTATGAAAAGTCACATTCGTATTCAGCAGATTTTTGGTTGGAATAAACGAATACAAAATAAAATCAAAATCCCTGAATTGGTACGATATCAGATTTATTGATAATTAAATATTCAAAAATATCTATTGAGATATGAAATATGAACAAATTATGATGTTCGGTATCCCAGGAAACAATGTTGGTACTTCAATCCATGACAACAATGACTAATTCTTTAATGAAAGAACTTCTTGTTATTATTGTGTTTTTTTCACAGTGACTAATTCTCAAACTAATATATAATCCTTTTATTTACCTAAAAGATTTTCCATGACAAATTATGAATTTTTAAATTATTTATTACCAAACTATTTTCTTGTAAAAGAAAAATACAAAGAAACGTTTTCAAGTTTTACAATTCTGCAGCGAACTGACAAGAAGAGAGTTGAAGCCGTAATGGTGATAGAGTTGCCATGTGTTCTGCTAACGGGGTGTGAATGGTGCCCATAGCCGATAAATCCCGCCATATACCGTCCCATTTGGATCCTATCTCGCGTGGGTTATACGCAACTTTCCTCGCAATATCTCATTCCCATTCTCCACAGGGCTACCTAATGGACACGGCCGAATAAATCAAATGATTCGAATGAAGTACCGTTGGACCAAGTGGGCTTATTGCGATCATAGGTCACAATAAGGATAAGCCCACGCCATGTCCCATAAATCTTTCGCCAGCAGCGTAACAAGGCGGTTAGTCGATGTTGCATAACGATCTTTGTATTAGGATGGAGATGGACAAATTATTTATTATGTTTATGTCATAATATTATAATTATGCCGACGGTTCGGGGATGTGCTTGGGGATAATTCGATAATAACCATTTCTGTCGCTTGGTTTTAAAAAGATCAATGTCAAAATTGTTAGTTCCGAGAATTGTCATTTTGATTTTTCCCGTTTTAGAAAAGAATCAGAAAAAAACTATAAATGACATTGGCTGATATTATAATGGAAATACGTCTTTCTATTTATTTTTTGACAGCACTTTTTTCAATTAAAAAAGGAATCCTATATATCCTAAAATGGAAATTTTTTATGTAAATAACACAAAATCTGAAGAAATTGCCATTGTCTCTTTTAGAACCAAGCCATGGATTTCATTTTAAATTTTACAGTCCCTTCATTTTTACCAAAATGTGAATTTAAATACTTTAGTAATGATATAGGTGCAATAAAATGAACTTTAGACAATTAAGAAAGCAGAGGAAGTGTTTTGTTTTCTGTCTTCTCTTTATTGTATTCAAATTATCATACTTTTGATAAAGTACTAAAAATATTGTAAATTACATAGACATCATATAACATGGACATCATCATTATTAGTATTATTTTATCCATGTTAACTAATTTAATAAAATAATTTCATAGCATGATTTGATCACCGAATACTACTAATAAATATATTAATTTCAAAAATAAAATTTTGAAATAATTAAAAAATTTAAATTAAATTAATTTTTTAAACTAGAATATTTGCTAGGTAATTAGATTCTTGAATGAAGTGTTAATAACATTTTCCATCAATATTTAATCCGCTAATTACAGTACTGGGCGTTATATGTAACTAGTATAAATTTGTTCAACATATTGCAACTCAAAGTACAACTTAAAATTGGATATTGTTGAAAAATCATATTTAAAATTTTTCTTTCCACCCTTTTGAATATATTCTTATTAAAATACAGTGATCCTTCGTAATAACCGTTGCTAATAATATTTCTGTATAATGGAAGATTATTCAATAATTTAAAATTTTGAGTTGTACGTTTATTCTATGATATGTACGATATGATAATCATAAGTTAATCAACAAAATAAAATAGAATGGCCCATGAGGGGATCGAACCCGCGACCTTCGCGTTATTAGCACGACGCTCTAACCAACTGAGCTAATGGGCCACATACAAATCTGAATGTACTCATCTAAAGAAATATTCTGATTTTTTTGGGAATTAACTTTTGTGTGTGCGTGTAGTAAAATGGAAAGAAACCTACACATAACGTTGGGCGATAGCATTAGAAACATAGACAAAATAATATAGCCCTCCTCTTCCCCTCTCCCCCCCCCAAAAAAAAAAATTTACTTAACAAAATGTTGTCATTGTCATTTTTTGGTAAAAATTGTTTCTTTGAGAGTTCTGGTAGCCCTTCCCAAAAGTTCTATTAATTACCCTTATAATAAAATCGCAGCAGTTGATCGCAAAAAAATAGTGCTTCAAAGTTACGGGAAGATTGAAGTTGGTCCCTCCGTATCTTAAGATGCTGTTATTGTGGTTTAAACAAGAGAATTATTTATAAAAATTACAGAGAACTCTAGAACCCTTGGGGTGCCAACTTCATAGTGGTCTTGTTCTTCCCAGATATCGCATTCTGACAGACTAACGTCCACTCCATGTTTTAACCTTAATCTTTTTTTCCTTCTTATTTCCACTTCTCGTTCCATAATTAAGAAAAGTAAATTTTCAGTCGTCAATTTTTGAAAACTTCTAAACCAAGTAAATATAATATATTTCATTTAGAGGATGTATAGATATTCCTGTTCAACTTCATTACTTGAGTTATTCTAAAATTTCTTATCCTTTCCTTTCAGGATTTTTTAACTGCCCTTCTCCTGAAGTCCATTTCACCATCTAAGAGTGTTTGACGATCTCTTTTACGACAATGCTGTGTTATTCCTGCATTCACCTATTCCAAATTCGTTACAACTAGTGGAAGTTCCTTCATTATTGGTGTCTAAGCCTAGACATTTAAACTTCAAATCTCTTACAGAAGTACCGAGATGATCTGTTTTCATTTAGTTTACATTAAACTTCTCATAAAATTCTACAAATTACCTTTTGTAGTTAATATCCTATCTATCTTGAGGTAGAATTACATATCTTCAGCGAAAATTAACTTAGTGATTAAAAAGTCTTCGTTAATTTTAATTACCATTTTCCCAAACTTTCTTTCTTGAGAGCAAAGTAAATTTTAAAAATAATTAATTATAAGAGACATCCCCTGCTGATGTACTGGAATTTTTCGGACGAACCACAAGCCAAGTTTAGCAAAACAGGCATTATAGGTATGCATTTCTATAAGGTATAATGTTTATTCCTCCTTTAGCAATATTTGATTAAATTTTATTATTTAATATCATATAATTTGAAGATTCTAAATACAATATCCTAAGTTTCCAAGATGCCGTTGAGCATGTATTGGCGAAACTTTGACTGCTTAGTGGACTATCGACAGGACATCACTGCAAGACATCAAAGCACATATTCTATAAATGGTTTGTTTATAAATTTCTTGTTTTTTCTGTCATTTAAATTTTACTAACAATTCAAAATTCCAATTTCATAATTTTGTGAATCTTCCAACATTCATACATAATTCGACCTAGGCTCATTCACAATATCAATATAAATTACAAATTCCATAATTATTCAAGGCATGATAGAATCACGAAATTATATTTTAATGAGTTTTTGCATAAATACGGAGGATATATATACTTTTCGGTATTCACCGATTAGTTGATGCAGCATTAGTTTATGACTTCTTGGTCCAAATCAGTCTTGTCTGAGAATGCGGTTCATTCAGAGCAGAAATGTTAACATTTATGTTACTATTACTATTTACAGCAGAGCTACCTAGAGCTAAGAGAGGCCTGTTATAGAGAGAGAGTGAAAACAGAATGGTGCTCTTTAATGATTCATTAATTTGATTGTTATTGTTGAGAAATGTGTACACAGCACATCCTAACACTTCATATCTTCATATTTCGCAGCTTTTTATGCTAAATTGGACAAAGCTGATGAAGCGAGAAAAGCTCCGCCTATCTGTCAATTCAGATATCCCTCGCTATGACAAGTAATGAACAAATGGCAGCTTAATTGGATCATTACGGCAGAAAACAAACTTACAGTGCTTTCTTGGAAACCGTCAATTGAAATTTGCAGGCGACAAGACGTAGTACTGGCAAGACTTCGCTGACCGGAACACCTAGACCAATCTGTACACAATATCAACTTAGCAACGAATGTTGATCACTTACTGATAGACTGCAGGCAACTGATAATATCAGTCTCCAATACCATTTTACAACCTTATTAATTGGCAATAGTCCTTACATTTCGAAAATATTTGATGATCTACAACAAATTAACATATCGCACCTACCGTAGAATTAAGATACAACTCAAAATATTAAATTGTTGCAGAATAATATTTAACAAAAAAATTTATCTATCTTTTAGAATACTTTTAGAGTAATAAAGACTACAGCATACTAAAAATTCGTAATAACCTACGAATGGGTATGTTTTAATAAGCAGGCATTCAAAAGGGCAGAGAAAAAACAACTGCAAATATGATTTTCAAACAATTTTATAATATTGAGTAGTGATTTTATTCTGCGATATGTGAATAAATTTAAAGTTCCTGATGTATGTCCTTTATTGTTATTTTATTTATTTGTTTCTCCTCTCTGTTATTTAGGTTTTTTTTACTCATTTTGAGAATTTATTTTTGTTTAATGTTATTTTATCTATCAGCAAAAATCAACCCTGCTATGGATTGCCTGAATTAATGTAATCTAATAAATAAATAAATAAGACTCATATAAAAATGAATGGATATGGCAAGGTATTTTATAATTTAAATAAACATTTCAAATAATAAACCAATAACATATTATTCATTATGCAAAGTAGTAAGTAATTTCACTACGCTATGACATGTATATTATTTTCTTAATGTTATTATCTAGAAATGAATTTAAGTTGTGATGAATCGTGAATATGAAGATGAATTTTATAATGTTTAATTATTTAAAAAAGTAAATTGTTATCTATTTATTTGCATCATATAATGTTTATATTGACAGAGGGAATACGAGGGAGGGGGAAGAGAGTTAATGGAGAGAGTTACTCTACTACAGCCGAGATCAATAGAGCCCAGGGCTGGAGCAAGAGCTGGCGGTGAGCGGGTGGGCCCTATTGATCGGCTACCCCCCTCCCTCCACTGGCTCTCAATGGCACTCCGGCATAGGTCGGGGACTGGAGGCTCTTCCTCTCTCCCCTCCTTCCAGCTCAGGCACTCTCTCTTCCTCTTTCTCTTTCTAAATATGCATTATGTTATATAGAAGATGAGGTCTTAAAGGTGTCGGGTCAAGCAGATCTTGCAGGGTGCTACTTTTCGGATTGCCGGGAATGATGGGTTGTGGCATGTCTTGTGGTATGAAAATTTAGCTTTGAAGTTTTGTTTTAGCAAGTCGATTCCGAACAAACCGAATGTCAACATTTATAGGGATTAAATATAGTAATAAAATAAAATGCAGGGCATTTCACCGCATCTTTTGAATTTAGAGGTCTGCTGAAATAAGAGGGCAGCTCCATTTTGCCAATCGTTCTATCTTATCATGCAAAAACTTAGTAGCTCCGGCTTTTAGTTCAACGTTTTCTATTGGGTAACAGCACCCATACTTGACTTGATGATGCAAGAAGGATGAAACTCCTGGAGGAAACTCCTTGTCGGTCCGATAAGAGTGACAAAAAGGAACTAAGAGTATGTAGGCTTTATAAAAAACAAATAAAAAAACAAACGCGGAGTTTAATGTCCTCAAAATTCGAAAGAGAGTAAGTATGTGATTGGATGTCTTGCAGTACTCTAGTTGATGTGTCTTTTTTGACGGTTGTAGTGATATTCGCTGTATTTGATGTTCATAGATGTAATTTTTTTATGTATTTCCTGACGAAGCCTGAATTGAAGAAACGTTGACTGGTCAGTTATTTGTATTTGGAATCTTCCTATTTTACGCTAGCAATTAATTTTTTATCTCTTTTTGAGTTTGTGCTCTTTTATATAAATATATGCTATGTTATTACATATTGAAAATTTAGAAGGTAACGATAAATTCTTGTCGGCCAGGTCGAGTCCCCTTTTAGGGTCCAATCTGGTCGGGCTTGGGAAGGATATTAGCTTTTGAGGTGTGAAGCATAAAGAACAATTATAAATGGAACCTTGACATAAACCACAATTAGACCTTGCTGATACATCATCCGACAACACCATAAACATAACCCCCAACGATTTAACACTCAGACAAAAAAATTAGCATAATTCTCTAATTAATCATCAACAAAGCAGATCTACAATCATAAAAAAAAGAAATTATTTATTCTTCCATTTTACTAATCGCTGTTTTTCGACCTACAATGATGAAGAAAGAATGGAGACATTATAACTTCGAATATAAACAGAAACCTTAAATGATTTTTCAGATACTTTGGATTGCTGAATAATATATAACAAATTACATTTATTAATTTCTGCAACACCTACAATCTCATCTCTTTGCAAATTTAATATTTTCTTCTGTTTGGATGTTCCTGTTTCGCGATATTAATACATCAGGAAATACCTGACTACATGACTATTAATTGTTTAATAATTTTCAATATTTAATTCAGCCATTAATGATGATAATAATTTTAATTAGTAATTTACAATGTTATAATTTATTATTTAACTTTTAATTACAACATTTTTAAAAAAAATATGTAACAAATAACTAAAAGACCTTAATTTCCGCATGAATCTTGTTTCAGATATTTCTCAAAGCTATCATCTATGAACGAAATTTTTATCAAAAGAATCATTAACAGACTAAATGGAAATTAATTCAAGATTATTAATGCAAAAGAGAGGATTTCATTAATTTCAGTTCTATACGAATTATATCAACATTCTCCATGACCTTGGCTTGATCATAAATTAACTCGCATGTAATTCAAGATGTCTAATGTCAAGCAGTGTTTAATTAGGTTATTGCAGTATTAGTTGATTGCTAATAACATAGCCAAAACTATGGCCTCGATATTTACAATTATTCTCGGAATAAATAATAATACGGTGTTGCTGTGCCTGAAAACTTGATTAAGACGACACAGCTTGAGACAAACACAAAGACTTTGGCTTGTACAAAAAGAATTTCAAATGTATCAATACTTCAAAATTGATATTTTCTTGAATTAACCAGCAATATTTCATTCGTCTGAGGACGAAATAATGATGATAGAAAATAACACAAAAAAAATCAACTAATTCAAAATTTCCAACTCATCCGATGTTTCAAAAGAAGCACACAACAAATGAAACTCAGCCAAAAACAGACATCGATTTCAACTTCACAGATGTTATAAGTACCAATTTGCAAATGAGGAATTACAGAATGGGGTCAAATCTTAAATATTTTTTTACTCGAAGCTATAAAATTTCAACTTACAACATCTTTGAGATGGACCATCGATATTATGATATTTATTCTTAAGGTCGCTAACCTCAAAGAAATGCGAGTGAAGAAGAGAGAGAGGTTTGGCTTGGCGGCCAAGGGGCGGTCCAACAATTAGATGATTTATTAATGCTAAGGGAGAACGGCCTTCGCTGTAGCTATGTCGCTTGGCGTCAGGTCTGAAGAACGCGGAAATCCGCCGAAGGGTTCTGGCACGATGCGATTCGTCTAAAAAGGGCTATTTTAGGACTATACCTCGCATAATCTTCCTAGCTATATATAATTTCAACACACAATAAACAGTAAACTGTCAAGTAATTTGTTTCTATGAATTGAAATAATGAAATCATTCGAGAAAGCCAAGAACATATGCCAGAGATGATGCAAACTATTCGATATATTTCACACATCAGACAAGAATTCCGAGGTGTTGATTTAAAAAAATACTATGTACAGCATCTGTGCAAACTAACAATGAATTAAATTAAAAGGAATATCCTGAATCACATCGGTTACCACATTTCAATTTAAAAAAAGAAGGAAATAAACAAATTACGGAAAAAAATAATTGGAATTTTAATTGAATAAGAAAATCTTTGTAGGTATGTCATATATTTAAGAACTAAAAGTTCAGTTTAATTCTAAAAAAAAAAAAAAAGTGACTTACAGCTACCAACACAAAGTACTCTTTATCAACGACTTCATACTTATTTATGGAAGGCATTCATAAACGGTCATATACCAACAGACTGATAGGAGATATGGCTACAGCTGACATTCATATGAATATGAGGAAACGGTGAAAAGGCGCTGGATGAGAGATCTCCTTCCTTAACTAACCAAGAGGTAACTGAATAAAGACAAAGAGATTCTGCTGGGTACTATCCTTTAGTATGCCTGACATGTTATTATGTTCTATCATTGTCAGACCATTCGCAATTGTCAGCAAAAAAAAAAAAAAAATTATTTTCAGATCCCACTTAATTTACTTACTTACATATTTTAGAATCCACTGCGTCCGAAAAAGTGATTTTGTTGTCATTTCTATCTCGCTTTCAACTAAATTAATGCAGCGTATTCAAATAAAACAAAGTATGTATTAAAATTAAAGTGGTAAAATCTTTAAAACCGATATGATATATATTATCATATTAAGATTTTTTTTTTAGTTCCGGTTACCTTTACATGAAATGTATAGTAAGAGGAAATACTAGGCCGTTCCATTTCAAATCATCCAACCCAAAATTAAAATGAAACCCATGATCTCAAATTGTGATGATTTTTTTTTAATTGTTCCACTCTCCATCCTTTTTAGCCATGCAAACTTTTATTATGATATCTTAAATACTTTTCGAGATATTAATTTTCAAAAATGAAAGAAAAATGAAGTTTTTGCAAAACAGACAGCTGTAGTGTTAGTGACATAGTTGAAGTAAAACTTTTGACGTGCGCATGATGGTATTGAAGGATCAATCCCTAATTTCATAAGCGTAGCAATTCAATGATTTTACCACGAAATTCTTCAGTATAACATACAGAATAAGCTAAAAATTCATTTAGCGACATATTTATTAAATGGTGCAGTCATTATCAGATGAAACTTGGACTTCATAAATGTTACGAAGAAGTAAATCGTAATGCGCATGAGCGATCGAAAATCAGATACTAAATTAAAAAATATCGTCCCTGAAAACCTAATAAACGATGCCTATACCGAAAATTATTGGCAATCAATAATCAATTAGAAATGTTCGTGCTTGAATAGAATTTCGATGTTAAATTCGACATTAGCATCTTCGGAAACCTAATGAACTATATCCAAATCGATGAAATCCACAGCTCCCTCCAAAAAAAAATAATTTTGTAAATATCTGAAAATAAATAAACAATTTTTTTTCTCAAAAATAATTATCTAATAAAGGAAAAAAATGTCGGAAGAATATGCCGAAATTATTTTTAAAATGATTATTGTAATTAAAATTGTTTTCAATAAAAAACAAATAAAATATAATATATACGAGTTAATTCAAGTCCGGTCAATTGAAATGGAAAAGGTTATAATAGACTTGGAAATGCTTTAATAACTCCAAAACTCTGATATATTTTTCTCTATCTTCATTAATGGCCGAGATATGGGCGTGAGAAATCTGTAATCGGTCGCCAATTTAAAGACTACATGACGAATGACGGTAACGTCGAGTTCCGAGGATTAGCCTGGGATGACCTGTGACCTTGCCAACAAATCTCAAGAAAATTGTGAGGCGGGATCAATTGTTTTTTCATGGCCGATCACGATGGTTCATATTTGGAAATAATAATCCAAAAATTAATGCAAATTCTTCTGAAAGAAAATAACGATACATAGTACGCGTAAAGGTCCATATATCAACAAACACGTACCTACATACACATTTGAGCAACGCTATCAGGACAATGGAATTATTTAAGAATAGATTTATTTGAATAACTATTCGGAAAACGAAGCTCTTTGAACGAAGTTCTTTGAACTACCAGGTTCAGATATAAGTTTTGTTTTTATTCCGAAAATGCAAAAGAACAGGGTATAAATTTTAAAAGCGCCGGTCAGGCAAGTACCAAATGCCAAGGTCGATGGTCAGGTAGCTTCAGTAATTTGGAACTTAAATCGTCCGTATCAGATCCTACTGGTTCTAATAACCTTCTGTTATGATCTACAGTAATTCAAAACAGTACTGCTTCACATTTTTGATACATTGATAAAAATAATCAGGTATCACACAACTTTTTCCTACCACTCTGCTATTTTATTATGATGAGTGTGAAATTGATTATTTAAATTGGTACTTCCGATAAGTCGATTTTTAGCGAAAATGTTGGTGTATCCCAGGCATAAATCTAGCAAATACCTAATTTCGGTTTCGTACAAATTTTCGTTTTTGAGCTTGACTTGGTTATTGGACCTTAAAACGTGTATTTTCGTTGAAAACTTTGAAAAGTTATAAAAGAAAAAAATACAAAATACTAATTCAAGTATTATATAATGCATTAATATTAAAAAATAAAACGAAAATTTTCATATTCCGGTCATTTATTTTAACGGTGTCTACATTTGGGTTTCAGAAATTTTCAGCTGTATTCTATAGACAGACACATTATGGATCTTTTAAATTTGTATTCATTTTTTTTTCAGATTAAAATGTTCAAATTTAAGGTAAAGTACCAATGAAATATAAAAAAGCGATACAAATAACTCAGATTTTTTGTACGTTTTATAGTTTTTCTTACAAACAGTTAATTTTCTGTACCGCAGTTATTATATTAATTTTAAATCATCGTGGTATGAACGAATCTCTTTTTCTTCAAAAATCAAAATAAATCGCAGTGTTATACAATATTTTCTCAATAAATACCGGTTCCCTGGGCAATTAGTGATGCCAAAATGAGAGAGAGAGAGAGAGAGAGAGAGAGAGAGAGAGAGAGAGAGAGAGAGAGAGAGAGAGAGAGAGAGAGAGAGAGATGGACGCGATAAGGCAGGGGGCTGGGTGAAGCGGATCAATAAGCCATGACTCAGCCCGCGATTCCTGGGAGCCAAACTGGGTCAATGCTGCCTCTCGTGTCTGGATCGGGGTAGCCTCCTCTTGGGGGAGAGGTAGCTGAAGCGGGCTTCGGAAGGCTTGAGAGGGCAACTCGATCCAACCCAGTCTTGAAGAAACAAGAAACAGTCGGAAATAGAAGCCATTACCAGGCCAACTTACTTCTAGATAATTAAGGAAGTTCAAAATAATGCTAGCCAGGGGCTCAACATCTCTTGAAATAGACAAGACATTATGAATCGGCGGTAATGATAGAAGGTAAATTAGAATGTACGTCACATTTTCAGAAAGTGTTTCATTCATTCATTCATTCGATATTAGATATTAATATAGAAATAATATCGAAACATGAGTAAACATATTTTTATTCGAAACTGGTATTTAATTTTGGGTATTTGTATTCTGGTCACTTGATAGAACTACAGTCTTATCAATACCTTAATGCACAATAGCTTCAAGTCCAGATCGTTCAATTTTGTCATTTTGATATAATATTATTTCTTGTGAAGTTCAGCTTCCAAACCATAATGACCCTTCCAATTCCATATATCGGTACATTAACAACTCAAAAGCCAATACCATCCATACAAAAATAGTTAAGTGATATTGAAACGTGTATTTGAAATTGTGTTTTATAGTTTCCCAAAACTTCGAAAAACGGACTTGGAACTATTGTGCATTAAGGTGCTCTTATGTTATGTCACCCAAGTATTAACAAGATCTAATTCTCTGGTGAGTAAGTTTTTGATATAAATATAAGTCGCTTTCACGGCGATTTGATACGTCAATCCTAAAAAGAATTTTAAAAAATTGTTAAAATTTAACAGTTTTTCAGACTTTGTAATGTTCCATCTTTAATTATCTATTCGAGGTTGTGTCGGCCGAACGCCTTGAGGCAGCACCTTAGCATTCTCGAGGCAGAAGTCTGCGGGATTTTACTTTTATTTAAAGTGAATTGTAATATTATAAGAACCACGCAGTTAACACAATGGTAATCCTTATTACTTATCTCTATTTTAATTTAAGAAAACTCAATATTCAGATACAAGATTTTTAATTAAAATATTGCATTGGAACACCATGACTAACCAAAACTTATATTTCTTGATCAACTATGATTATCAAATATAAAATTTATAAAATTATAATAAAACTACAGATTGATAGTAAACCTGAAAAAACCTCGCAAGTCCCATTTTTATTAAAATAAAAGTTTTACTTCTCAATAGCAAAACAAAGGGTTTCGGATCGAATCGAGGGAGTTATTTTTACGTTTTCAGCATTATCACTTGACTATGACTAGTTATAATAAACTATAAGTTTAGAAGACTAGAAGTATTTTTTGTCTCCTGAAAAATTACAGTCAGAAACCCTTACGAGGTTTTGCAGCTTTTACTGTCGAAATATAAAATCAATACCCATTACTTTCCTTATAATATCAAAAGAAAAATTCAAATGTTTCGAAAAAATATCTGTAGTATAGATACAAGGAGGAATACGTTTGAACACGTAGCCCTAAAGGCAAAACCATAACAGAGGGACTGGAAAGAAGAGACGGTTTATCCGATGAAAAAAGGAAATCAAATGACGTCATTTACAAAGGAAACCCATGTGAATTGCCGAAAGGCGTCCACAGTATGAGGAGGATGCAGACATTCGCAGAGGACACTGCTCGTCTTTCCAGCCCCTCTAGTGTGACTTTGCCTTGAGTATTTGGGTACTTAGAGAACGAAACGAAACTCAAGAACAAATACAAGGTTAAAGGCATGAAACAAAGGCCATTTTTCTAAGGTGAAAATTAATTAGTTTGCGTCTACTGTCCATAAAACTAAAATCCAGGGAACGTAAGAACTATAATTGAACTTGCGCTCGCGATAATGAAAGAACAACGCCTTAAGGCCTTCAAAAACTTCAGCATAAAATATTTGGCCCGAAAAAAGATGAGTCCAATGGAGACTTTAGAGGCCTATAAAACGTGGAATAGAGTGATCTGCACCCACTATATTTAACTTAAGTAACAGCATCGGTGCGATCAAAATAGACAAATGAAAGTGTTAGAAGATACCAGCAGAAAGGTGATTGCCTGGGGTGTTGGCCCAGGAGTAGGTTGGAGGATTGTGAAAGGTCCCAAGTTCATGATATGGGTTCAGTTAAGTATATCTAATAGGGGTAAGTTTTGATGGAACACAAAGGAGGGTATTGAGATTGAACCTCTGGGTTCCCTAAGCGAAGTGTTATTGTTATTATAGTAAACTCGTATATATAGATATCAAAAGAATTATAATTAATAATAACCACTGGATTGTCTTTTTTCCATTCAATGGCTATCCGAGAGAACTTACAAAAGTTATGGTGTGTACTGTAAGTGACCGATGCGTGTACTGTGGTGAATGTTGTAGGCAGTATTCTGCATAATGTTTGCTGTATGCTATATACTGAACATCAGGGTACGGGGGATCGTTAGGCCCCAGAAGCTAAGCATATTAGCTGCCCCTTGCGGTAAATTGAATCTGCAGCAGAGAGATCGATAGTATGCGACTGGATGAATACATTTGGAAATAGACGTACGAGGTAGGAAAGGATGTTGGCCACATTATATACCGCATTGTTTGCTTATTACTTAGGCTATCTACCAATCCTGCCTCATCCTACCTCGTACCATACTTCCTCTTAGCTCACAATGACGTTTCGCCTTCCGTCGCCGTGGCTGTTACAGGCCGGTCTCGATTTCTCTGGAAGTAAGTAATTTTCATCGTTTAAACAAAACATTGTCCATTAAGGAGGCAGTGAGTCCGTTTTACACGTGGCCACCTCCGAATTCAGGGTCGCTATCGATCGGGACAAGGCCACCTGGTTACTGGAGCCCGCGGGAGGGAGAGGGGGCAGGGCAGGCTTTTGGTAACTGGCGGGATAAGGGGAGTTATCCTTAATAATATTATCATCACATAGAGCTTCACCTACAAACTATAATCGATAATTTGTTAATTTTATACTGAATACATTGGCGAATATTAGAAAGCTAATTTCAAAAGCAATAATGAATTTTACTAATTGATTGATATTTGTATAATCAAGAAATATAATTAAGTTTCATTGAAAAAGGTTCTGTAGTTTGGTTGACCATCACTAGAATTACAGAACGAAAATAAAAAAAAACAATTTTTTTCCAATCCATTTTTTTGGACACACAATCAGAGAACCCTAAAAGATTACGAGATAAATAAAAAAAAAAATAGTCGCTAAAAAAATGTAATACTTAGTAATGCTCATCGGACCTATGTTCTATTACGCTTATGTTGTAGATTGCAAGCCAACAACGAACTTGGCGCACGTTTGGCCGAAAACCAATTTTGATGGGCTTGGTTATAGCTGTAGTTAAATGAATGATCAGATCGAATTCTTATTTTAATTACATAGTAAATACTATTAAACATCTGTTTCTAGCATTTATTTTTCTTTTTTTTTCCTGAAAGAATAAACAGTACTAAAACTGAATATAAGGCATTAATTTAGTATTAAGGGAAAGGATAATTGATATTGAAGGAATGCATTCAAAGATAACCTACAAAGTCAGACATAAAACATCACTTTGTGTTGCGTATTCTTAAATATTTACCAGAATAAAATTTTACAAAAACAAAAGAAAAGAATAAGTAATTGTGTATTCCTAAAGAATCTCGTCTGAGGTCATCCTGGGTGTAGCTCCTTCTCGAAAGTTGTACATTTTTTATTTGTTGTGTAACGTCCGGGTGTACAGAGTGAGTCAGGACAGCCGGCCACTTAGCTTGAAGAAAGTACATTGTTATCTCTGTGTAGGAGTCAGCTGATGTCATAATCCAAGTAGCCGCTTCATGTCTCATCTCTTCAATATTATTTATGTTTGCTCTACCTTCTGGGGTTTATGTCCATCATCAACTGTAGACATCCTACACAGATATCTCATCTTATTTTATTGTACCCTTCTACAACCATCTTCAAAAACAAACTAAAGTTCAAGAGCGATTCACAGTTTCACTCAAATATTGATAGATTATTTGTTTATTATTTTATTTTTTTAATCTTTAGCTCTTAGACCTCTATTACCCTAAGCAACTTCGTCGCCGGAGACCAAAGAAGAACAGGCGGACAACTGGCGGGTGACCATTCCCTATAAATTCACTATACTATCCTAGGGTAATAAGGCCTATAATTAACTGGAAGACTTGTTTGCCCACCTGATCGCCATCTAGATGCCCGACCGCTCTCTTGAGCTGAAAAGTTCACTAGATACTGCTCCCTTTAGTTTTGAACTATCGAGAGTTGGTTCAATAATAAAATAAATAAACTTATAACATAATTACAATATAAAAAATTATAACGTAATTAATTGAATTTAAAAATCTAATTAAGGTGAGGAGGGGAATTGGACTTGGTCGCCAGACCAGGCGGACAACCAGACGGACGACCAGATTAGGAAGCAAAAGTGCACTAAACCCGCAATGATCATAAAACCTTTTCTTTTTCTATTCAAATAATTATATAATAACATTTTTTGGGCCAATTATTTTTTAATTATTTTTTTGGGGGGGAAATTATTTTTTTCCTTTTTCGTCCTATTTTTACTTCCTTGTACGAAGTAAAAGTATAAAGTAAAAATTGAAATCGCGAAAATTTTCAGATTTTAATTGAAATATCCATTCTGACCATCTCTCAATCCGTTTTGACTAGTTTCGTCGTGACGCCTGAACGTACGTTCGTTCGTAACTCAAAAACGGTTTATCGTAGAAAATTAAAATTTTGTATTTGGAATTACTATAACATCAGGTTGTGAATCACCCTTTTTGGTCACTACATGATCACCGGAAGTACCACTTTTATGTTAATATAAATAAAATGATAGATTTCGGTAAAAAATGGCAAATCGTAAGGGATACATTACTTGAAGTCATATTAGACTTCAATCAAAAATTATATTAAAGTATAGTGCAAAACATCTCAAATTTGGTATGAAAGATTTTACACCAATATAAATAAAATATTAGATTTCGGTAAATTTGGCAAACCGAAAGGGAAACTTTACTTGAAGATGATAGTACATTTTTATAAAAAATTATATTAAAATATAATGCAAAACTTCTCAAATTCAATATGAAAGACTTATAGAGTAGAATAGAATAGAAGAAGAACTTTATTCTGGGATTAGGTCCCTTAAGAATCGGATACATAAAACAGAATATTTCGAACAAATAAAACATAAACAATATCTCGCCATAAGATTACAAAATAAAAATCAATTAATGTTTACAATAGTATCAATAAAATAAATAAGCAAACAATATAAATTCTTGTCTTAAAATATAATTAATGTGAATAAAAAAAATAATAAAAAAAATTTAAAAGAAAAGAAAAAGAGAGAAAATAAATGCAAAAATAACGAGCTGGTTAGCAAAGTTGAGGCTAGTGCATTAAAAACTATTATTTACTTCTGATTTAGGTGTTAATCTTAAATTGAAATTTCGTAATTAGAGAGCATCATTTTGGAAAGAAAGGAGGTGTTGAAAAAGGAGGGATTTGAATGAGGATAGAGAACAAGCATGGCGGATATTAGAAGGAAAGGAATTCCAGAGGGTAGAGGAGCGGGCGAGAAGGAACGTTCCAATGTTTAGGTTATGTGGGAAAGGGTATAGAGGTCAGAAAGGCGAGATCTTGTTTCCTTTGCATGGACCGAGGATTTGAATTGTAGGAGGCTATATATATTTATTAAAAAAATTTATTTATATAAGATTTTAATGTCAATATAAATAACATACTAGATTTTGGTTAAAATTGGCAAACTGGTAGTGGTACTTTACATGAAGATCATAATAAATTTTCATCAAAAATAATATTAAAGTGTAAAACAAAACATCTCTAATTGTGAATATAAGATTTTTATATCAATATAAATAACATGCTAGATTTTGGTTACAGGAAGTGGTACTTTACTGTTTTTTTTTTTTTTTTACTTACCGCCTTTTTTTTGAACCACAGACTTATAGTTTAATAGGCGTACTAGGAAGTTGCTTATGTGGTGTCACATCAGATATTTCAAATCTAGTTTGTATTTTTATTTTAAATTTCGTCAACTCTCGATAATTCGTAATTCAAGGGACTTCAGAAGTAAAACTACAGACGAAATTTAACATTTCGAAATAGAAAACCATGTCAAGATTGTTCTGCTATTTTAAATATTTAGGGTGGCTGGAAAAAATAATTAACATTTCGGATATTCTCGATATTGATATATATCGTTGGGTTATTGGAGGGGGCTTTTTATGAATATATTTTCGATTTTATAATTACGCGCTAGCGTGTGATTTATTTTAGATTTTTTGACATCGTCGATTATTGGGTTATCGGAAGTACAATTTTGTCGATATAGTGAACGTGCATTAGTTCTTAAAATGCTAATTATGAATTTCTTAACCATCGATTAGTTATTATAGGATTCCTCGGATTCCTAGTTATAATAGGATTCCTCGGTACAGGGATCGCTTATCAGGTTTTTAGCTTAGAGCTAAATAAAATAAAATAAACATTTTAAACTCAGGTTCACTTGTGTACACTATTTACAATCAGCTAGTAGAACTCTTGACCAGACTCCTCCCTCCACATGTGAACGTAAAAGCAGGACTCCAGGAGATCCCTACCGCCAGTGCACTTTGGATCAAATTAATGTATTGTTCGGGATATTGATCAAAAAATAAAAACTTAAATATAAACTCTGTTTTATTGTAACACTCTAAACTCGAACATTATCGAGATTTTCCATTGCAGAACCCAACATTCTATAATTATTTGAGTGGTCGTGATATCAACAAAATAATAAAATTAGCTCGTTTCGGCCCAAAACACAAAAATATATTACATTTTTTTACGTATTAATTACGTTCTGAAACTTTTAAAATTAAATCATTATTTAAAGACAAAGAATACTGATCTATTAAATTTTAACTTAATCTGTCGGTTAAGAAGTTTCATGAGATAATATTTTTCCGATTAATTATAATAATCTTCGTAAAAGTACAGCAAAATCGTGCTTTATCTCCCGCCAAAAATCAAAGTTATGGCTGTTTAGTTTCAGGTAGCATGTGTAATATCTGCTACTTCGTGCAATTTGGAATTTTGAATGGGTCCTTATGAACTTCCCCAACTAATTTCAGTCCAAATCATTAAAACTTGATCGGATGTGGATCAAAATATGTTGAAATCTTCTTGGTTTCAAAACAACAAAAATTAGCTAATAAACATTAAAATCCGTAATAAACATTAAAATAATCAAACCCAGGATAACTACTAGTGGGGTGAATGGCCTAAATCGATGGACGAAAAAGTCAAACTTTTTTTTTCCAAGTCATTGACCTGTAAGTATCGATTTGAAGGCTCTTCAGAATTTGCCATTGAAAATAATACCATGGAAAATTGATATGAATCGGCAGATCGAGACTTGAATTTACGTGAAAGCATATATTGCTGTTTAAGTGTTCTAAAAACATTAAATTATTTGATAAAGTTGTTTATATATAATATAAAACTAAGCTAAGAATTAGAAACTTTGCAGAGGATTAAGCTAATTTAAAATTGTGTCCCATATTTTGGTCAGCTACTGTAAATTACGGGACTTCAGTCTAGGTCCCACGAGTACCAATAAGACCCACCAGTCTATTTTGATTGCATTGCAAAATTTATGATGAAATTAAATCCATAAAAAATAATAATCAGATGGTTTTATCTCGCGATCAATTAAGAGATCTATAATTGAAAATAACTGACGTAAATAATGAAACTGGACATTTTAACTGTAATCATTGGTATGTCTTGGCACTTGGTGACAGTGAAGGAGTCAGTGTAGCCCTTAGGCGAAAATGTCTATTGTAAAGAATTCAATAAATTCAACAGTTTTCTAAATACCCTAATGTGAACTACATCACAATTTTGTAAGAATCGGAATCATCAATGGTGGCACTATTTTCTTTTATCTCATTAAAACCCAACTACTATAGTACTCATCTTCACTCTAAAAATATAATTCCCAGGTCATTAGCCAGTAAAATAATTATAATTATAATTAATAAAAGTAAAATAATTATTTATTTAAAATAATTTAAATAAAATATAATATTACCCCTTCGAAAATTCACATATCATATAAATTTAATTATGCATCTTTCATATTGAACTCGGAGTCTTTTAGCTGTTTCTTTTTTGTTATTATTGCTTTAACCCTTTACGAACCACATTATTTTTTTAAAGATCTATTTCTACATTACTACAATATGAATATAAGGGAGGACTTCAACGTCTCGGACTTGCTATATAATTAAATGTTTGACAGAATATGAAGTACTGTGATTGTTCTTAGTATTGTGATTAATTAACTTCTGCAAAGTCTTTTCCGTACAACTTGTACCAGATCAGTACCAGATCGTTTGTTGTGTGGCATGCTCTACTGAGTCCTTTTATTTATTTTATTTTTTTTTTCCATTAAAGATATACAGAAACCGGTATCGAAAACGTCATCAAATTTAAAATTTGATGAAATATTTCTTTCAACCTGAGTAGGCGGGCAAGTTATATCGACACAGACAATATATTCAAAAGTTAACCTATTGATTCATATTTTCTATTTCATCAAATAGACCAAAACTAGTAATTCGTCTTCAACCATCCATCTATTCACAAATATCTATAAATCCTTCCAATTCATGCTATATCGTCAACATAATGAATTTGTTTAAACAACTTTTTTTTTCATAATTTTTCAATAAATAAACTCGAGACACATTTGGAGACGATGTTTCCATCTACCATCGAATGGTAAAATGGGATTTTCATGTTCGTCACTTTAAAACGCGCTAGTTGAGGCACGCCTTGTGGCAAAGTCTTGAATTCCTAACCTCCAAAAGGCTCAAGGCTTCAACCCTTGAGGATTAATAATTCAAGTCCTTGCCACAATTCGTGACTCAACTGGAAAGTTCAAAGTGACGAATAGGAAAATCTCATTTTTGCATATTCCAAAGTTGGGCTTGGATACGTTTGCCATATGCAGTAGACCTCCTTCCTATAGCAAGGCCTAACGAGCCCAGAGGTTCGAGGCCGATACCACTAACAATACCTGCCAATGTATCTTCCTCCAAAAACTGTATCTTCCGTCAAAACTTAAAGCGACAACATCAGACTTAACACAATGAGTGTCTAGATTTAGTTATAATCCTCGAAGGAAGTTCATCCTGTTTACCTTTTGAGTGATTTTTTTCTCAATCCAGATCGACAACTTTACACCTCCAGTTCTGTCACTATAAGGCCTTCCTAATATATTAGGCAGTTCGACAGTAATCATTTTGGAGTTCTTCGAATACTGGCTCAACTGGGAAGTAAGAGTGAATAATCAAAATGTCAGCTTTGTTAATAGATTATTAAATTTTATTATAATAACAAAGATAGGGAGGAGAGATGTAATCTGAGGGCTGAGATGTAGAGCTGCAGAGGGAGCTGTATCGACCGGTAGTAGCAGACTGCAGGGGTTGCCATGGCCACCTACTCCATGGACCCGTCCAACGTTTACAAACACTACGTCACATTCCCTACTCCCTACTCCTTCCTTTATGCCATATTTACTAAATTAACGTGTCTGGGAAGCGACATTATTACGTCAATTAATAGATATTAAAATATCTAGGAAATAAGAATTAAAGGATCTAGCCAGACGCTTAAGAATCTTCTAATAAACTGTTTTAGACATTTATAATACTTCACAGTAGTTTGAAGACTACTCTAACCTATGTTGCTCAATTAAGTAGTAATATAATTGTCGCTAATTAGAAAAGCGCATATCCATTGGCGTAGGCAGAGGGAGGTTCAGGAGGTTCGGACCCCCTCATCTCTCTGAATTACAAAATACTTTTACTTATTCTTATCTGTAAACAAAAATTGGATAAACTTATTTGAATGTCATTTTATAAATAATATACCTATGCATAGAAAATATATAGAGAGAGGGCCCCCATACGTCCCCAGTTGGAATGGGTTTCCTTAAAGTAGATTCTTGGAGAGATCCCCCCTCCAAAACGAAATTCTGGCTACACTATTACACTAAACCTTAAATAATCCATGATACCTGACCAATAAAGTAATGGTTTTGGTTGTAATAAAAAGGTATTGATTCAAGTAATGGCTGATATGAAGACTGACAGTCCAGAGGAGATATATTGGAACAGCTCTGACCCAATTTATCTAAATCTATTGGAGAAGAAGATCCCTGCCCGAAGGTCGGCTCAGCCTCGAAGGATTGTCTCCCCCGTATTCTCAGTGAAAACGGAATACATATGAGTTCTTTTTGATATAACTGACGAATGTGGAAAATCGCCTTTTTTGGAATTCTATTGTTTCATTAATTTATCAGAATCAAGTTTGCAAAACAAAATCTTATAAACACAAATCTAGGACTCGGAGAGGTTAATAGGACGAGAGATAAAAATATTATTGGGAAAGAGAAATTACAAGTAAAACTTAAAGATCTTTTTTGTCTCTTGAAAATCAGCTATATTCACATTCCTCAGTGGTGGCGATGATATATTCAACACAATGCATGTTCCAAAGAACCCAAAATTGTGTGATTCCAATGAAAATAAATAAATAAAATTAAGTATAAAATAAAAGATTATGTGAAACAAATAAAAGAGGAGCTGGATAGGCTAAAAATCAAGGATAAGGACTGCTTGGATAGAGAGCTTTTCAGAAAAAAAGTAAAAGCAGTTGGGATTCTTGCGGGGAGGAAGGAGAGACGGGGGAGAAAATGGACTAAGGAAGAGCGAGAGGAACAGTCCAGGAAGATGAGAGAGTATTGGAGTAGAAGGAAGGCGGAGAGTGTGAAGAAGATTACGTGATATTCGCGTGGTCCTTGCTGGCGGATTAATGTAAAAAAAAAAAAATATATATATAATTTCTATAAATATAGAAAACACCTTAATTTTAAGACAAATTCTAAATAGAACAAATACTTATTAGGAATAGAAGAGATAAAGTCTGAGTAAGCTATTTTTAATATATTGCATTTTTAAAAACGTCAATAAAGCAAATTATAAATAATGTTGGTTTGAACTGTAGACTTACTGGTGTGTTAACACAATAATTATAATAGATTCGATAAATAACATAAGAAAAAGAATACTTCTGTAGTGTTTATTTACCCTAGCAATATAAATTTTCATATGAAGAAATTCATAAGTTGATCGCTCAACTTCCAACTCCTTTCCTAGTTTTAGGTGATTGGAATAGTCATAGTCCAATTGGGGATTCTCACAAACTCGATGAAAGAGGGAAAATATTAGAAAAGATTTTGGAAGAGCCAAACATACTTCTATTAAACTCTAACAAGCCTACACATTTCTGCTCAGCTAGTGGTACTTTTAGTAACATACTTTTTTATCCTTCTGTAGTTGTAATATAGAAGCCTAGTTCTAGGACATTATTGATGAATTCGGTAGCGATCATTTTCCTCTAAAAATTACATTTATAAATAAAATCAATGAGTCACTGAAAACTAGCAGAAGAAATTTAAAATTCTCTGACTGGAAGAAACATGTCAAACCTATTGACTTGATGGTAGCAACAAAACATGGATGAATTCATAGAAGAATTTATAGAAATTATTAAAACGGTAACCCTGACGACAAATGGGAAAACAAAGGATGCATATATAAAGTCCCTAGTCCCCTAGAGAATAATGAATGCTGGAAAGCACTGAAATAAGCCAAAAAATCATTCAACAGATTTCGAAAACATAAAACTTGATTGATTTAAAAAAGAAAAGGGCCATTAGCATTATTAAGAAATCCATAAAAGCACGTTGGGAACGATATCTCAAGAGTCTTAACGAATCGGCATCAATCAAAGATATCAGGGAAAATAGAAGAAAAATCAGAAGAATATACAAAAATAGTAAAATAACGTCCTTAAAAACTGAGGGAAAAGAAACGAAAATAAATCACAAACGTATTAAGTAACCATTTTTCTCTTCAATAGTCAAGCCCTAATTACACATCTCCTCCAAAAGCAGTTATTACTGAACACCCAAGTGATCCCATAGATAATGAACGCTGCCGAAATACTCTATTGCAAGAAAGGGAACTAGATGAATGTCTCAAGAACATGAAAAATTCTTCTCCAGGACTTGATGATATACCGTCCATCTTTTTCAGAAATTGCTCCCTTTGGGTAAACGAGGCCCCGTTTCAACTCGGCAATTTGACATATCGTTTGTCTGTTTATTATGCGAATACGACCAAACGCGTACGATTGTTTTCAGATTTAGCACAAATATTCCTGTAGTTAAGAAAAGCCACTTGTGTGTAGAGATTTTTATTTTTTAATTCAGATCCAAGATTAGTGTTGTTTTAATCTCCCATATCATAAAAAAAATGGTTTGTTTCGCGTACCAAATGCTAGTTCGATTTTCTTCATATTTCCTACAAATCGAAAATTTCCACTCGCGTTTTAACTTTTAGACATCAAGGAATAAATATGATCACGTTCCTGTCTGTCTGTTTAGCTACGATTAGGCCAAAGATCGGAGTGTACAAATGATTCAGAATTAATTTCGTCAAAATCCACAAATGTAAAATACACACTCGTAAATGAATACTGGAGATGTGTTATCATTGAGATTTGCAATTATATAATTAATGTTGATATTACAGGAGGACAATGTGAACGGAGGCAAAAGAGATTTATGAAAAGTCACATTCATATTTAGCTCATTTGAGTTGTGAATGGAATAAACGAATGCAAAATAAAATAAAAATCCCTAAATTGATACGATATCAGATTTATTGATAATAAAATATTCAAAAATATATATTGGGATTTGAATTTGAACAAATTATAATGTCCGAAATCAGATTTTAGATTTTTTCTCGAGGTCTATAGTTCAAAGAACTACTAGCCATAAGAATTTTAATCCTGAATTTGCCAAAACATTGATAAGTAATTAATCAAGTTTGACTTAAGAGACATGAGGCTTTTGATAATGAGTGTATATATGTTATTATATATATATATATATATATATATATATATATATATATATATATATATATATTATTATTATATATGTATATTCCAAATAGATCTTGATCATCATATTTACAGTAAATTATTGATAATACTGAAGCCTTGACTTATGGGACTGGAAAGTTTTGCTTTAACACCAAACCAACCAGCAAAGGGAATCAAACCAATCCTCCTTGGGATTGTTCATAAATTGCCAAATTATTACAATTGTCTCTGATTTCAGATTTATTTTCTAGTTATTATTCGGAATCGGAATATATCTGCATATATGAAACCTGTTGAAAAGATGTTACCGTTGCTATTGGAGGCCACTTTATGTCCAATTCCAGCATTCCCCTTGAAAACCAAACAGTAAAAACAAAACTGCCATTAAAGCTAAAAGGGTAGAGTTAATAAAGTAAGTGTTTTCCTAAAATGACGCGGTTCTATTTTAAGCTTGGCATTGTTATCAAAACGACCTTGGGGACAATCTAATTAGGGGCAGGTAAAAATAACCACACACGCAGAGCTGATAACTGGATCAGCGCACGGTAGATCGTTAACTGTCCCTCCAAAGGTCACTCCCTCGCAATTTCCATATTATGCTAATCCTCAACATATCATACCGAGCAGCTTGCACGTTTTCTCTTTATCTATCTCCAAATCGGTAAACATGTTTTCCACGGTGCTGTTCCGATACAGGAGCCCCTTCCATACTATATATAGAAAAGGTTCTGAAAGTAAAATTAACCATAATTAGAATATAATTACCTAAGTAAGAAGTCAATGGATGCACATCCACCGCACCTAAAAATCGATGGTCTCATGCTTTAGGTAAGGTAAGGTAATGTTCTAAAACCAGAACTCCGAAATAACAAATATCATGTATCTAGGAATTAAAGGAGTATGCATAGTTTAGTTGAAAAAGAGGTAAAACAATTTTGATTGCTTAAAATACTATTTTAATTATACCATACTCAGAGTTCACGCCACATTAAACAGCAGCGATTAACATTTAAAAAAAGAGTCCGCCATTACAGCCCGCATTCCATAGAGAAACTTTCCACATTTAATAATCCAATGGTTGAAATCAAAATCATGGAGGTGTAAATAGAAAAAACGCCCTGGGCTGAAATTTGAAACCATTTAAGAGAAGGAGCAGAGGCCAGAAGATATCAGTGTAAGTAAATATTCTATTAGTTAATTTTAGCCCTCCTCTTTATCTACATTAGAAAAAAATACACGTATTTTATTATTATTTTCTTTAGTTTTTTCTTTTTCTGTTTTCACACAGCCCATTCATTTCTCTACGAAATGGTCTAAACTAACAATACAAGAAATGATTGTTAGACTAAGCAGTAAGAAAAATTAAAGTTTATTGGAATTAATGTCAGACAAATAACAAAAAAATAAGAAGAATAAATTAACTTAAACTTAAACAAATAATGCACCTATTTAAACCAAATATTAAAAAAGCAAATTAGCTGCAGCTACCAATGAACGAATGTTGGTAGGAATTCTACCCGGGTCTGTGAGATGCTGAAATATGTTTGTCAATTCTTAATTCTAAACTTCACCCTTCTCATTTTTAGTATATTTTTTTTTTAGATTTACCTATTTATTTCTTTTTTATTTTTTTTTTTTTCGGACTATTAGATGAAAACTCTGCTACACTAACTTTACTATACAATTTGAACAACATACAATACAAACCTGATGTTCTATTGAGGCCTTGATTTCTAATAACGGTTCATTTGCAAACTGTAATATTTGTTTATAGTTGCGAATCCAATTGTGAAGATTAAAAAAAGAATATAAAACAACTTAGTTGCATCACTAGCAGATCATTAAACTATATGAAATCATAGTACAACTTTGGAGATATATACACTGGAAGTTTTCTGGCGTTCAGAAATTTTCATTTCAGAATGGGGTTGTCTCCTCCATTGATAAGTGTGGCACCATTCAAAGTTCGCATTTCCTCGTATCCATCAATAATATCGCAGCAACTATTTGCTGATGGCATCTTAATAATTTTTCAATCCTCGGATTTATTTAAAGAAAAAGTAGAAACAGAAAAATTCCAACAAATTACACTGAGAAATGTTTGTCAAAGCAATGAAGTCATTACGATATTTTTTATCAAATTTCATGAGAAATCTATAACGAATCCAAAGGGGCGTGTAGCCGACGAAGAGAGTACCAAGTAAAATAGTCTGATCACGACTGGACAATGAGGGACGACGAGTCATGACGAAAAACTCTTTGGGGTCAGCGACCAACTGGAAGGCCAACTGCAACTATATCCAAAGATCAGGTATATATTTAAGGATATGGGTAAAAGTTGTCTAATACTTTGATAAAGCGCGAAAAAGTTGAGAAGGAAGTAGGGAGGACTTGTCTAGAAGATTAGAACCATCAGGATATCACAAGTAAGCCTATGAAGAACCAAGAACCGGTATTGATTTTTTAAAAATATTAATACTACAGCCAAACCGTTTTATACAAGAATTTACTATATTTAATTCATGACTGGAATTTATCCGACCAAAGGTGGACCAAGGTATGGATGGAAGGCATCTAGTGGATGTTTTCTGATCAGACAGATTTAACTTAAACTATGTTCATAAGTAATTGCAAACAAAACACTATGAATGGAATAATTTTATATATATGTGAATAAAATATAGTAATTAGTATCTCCAAACCGGTTTAATGTATAGAGAACCACTTACCTGCATTCCAAAATAACAAACACAAATTTTATTTTATTAATTTATTTTTACGATTCCCAAACATTCAAATTAAGATTTTTAATTTTTGTTTTTAATTTAATCTAAAAACGATAAAAAAAAAAGAAAAGAAAGGAAATACATACTATCACAAGCATTAGAAGATACACTTTCTAGCATGCAATATGGGACTGTCTTCGTTAAGTGGTTGCATTTCTTTGATTGTGCCGAAGGATTTCGTTTTCCAAGGATTCTTGAAACGGTTATATTCCACAGTGGGCAACGCTTAGCTCACGGTTACGTTTATTCTAAAATGAGTTAATATGATTGTGACCACCTTAAACCTTCTAGCAACAAGATAGCGTTACATTTAGTATCCATTTTTCTCATCGAAATCGCCTTTGTAATTATTTGAATGTGTTTTTTTCTGTTAATTAATTTATGTTTATGATAAACGATTGTTAATGGTTTAAGTAGCCGGTCAGATTGATTAATGATCTAATATGAGAACAATTTTGCAATATCTTCCATTCAAATCAGCGTCCAAGAGCCAATATATTTGTCGGTTTCGTTACAGGTTTTCTACAACGCTACAACGCAAAACTGGGAATAGTTTTAACTTCATCCATACCATATAAGACGGCAACGGTTTTTGGGACAAATCCTTGGCATTTGAGACAAAGTTGTCCAAACAAGGCTGAATGGAACAACACTAATAGGTCTGTTTCATTAACGGGCAGCGAAACCTATCAAGTTTCACATTTAGATGACTTCTTTTGAAGGAACACCGCAAAGGGCACCGGTCTTCGATAATTATTTGTAATCGAAATGGAAAACGAGATAATACAAATAACATCCAATTTTTTCTCAAGAATGAAACCTGTGCATACGAAAAAAAAAACATGAAGCCAAGGAGGTCTCTAAGTTTTATTTGTTTTTTCCTATACTTGCGAGATTATGATGTAGCATACGTAATTAATAAGACTATATATATATATATATATATATATATATATATATATATATATATATATATATATATATATATATATATATAAGAAGCTTAATGATCTCCTCAATTTCGAAAAACATCCAGAATTGAGGAAGCTCGGTCGTTGCTCCGCCATTCGACGCCCTAATTATTTTTTATTAATATTATTTTATCAAAGTTAAAGTCCTTTTATTTATTATTAATTGAAAATGTTTTGTTTTTTATTTTTATCGAGGATCAATATATTTCTGCATCTATGGATATATGTATATATATATATATATATATATATATATATATATATATATATATATATATATATATGTTTTGTTTTTTATTTTTATCGAGGATCAATATATTTCTGCATCTATGGATATATGTATATATATATATATATATATATATATATATATATATATATATATATATATATATACACATATATCCATAGATGCAGAAATATATTGATCCTCGATAAAAATAAAAAACAAAACATTTTCAATTAATAATAAATAAAAGGACTTTAACTTTGATAAAATAATATTAATAAAAAATAATTAGGGCGTCGAATGGCGGAGCAACGACCGAGCTTCCTCAATTCTGGATGTTTTTCGAAATTGAGGAGATCATTAAGCTTCTTTTCAAACGTATTTCGAAAGGTAACAAGTGGCGATTTCCCTCAATTCTTGTTTGTATATAAAAAAAGGATGGTTTAGGAGTATATTAAGTTGTTGAATTAACTTTTGAACCGCAACCTCTTTTCAAGTGGTATTGATGAGGCGAACAGGAGGGCGAAATAAAAAAAACAGCTAAAGCCCTCTTGTTTTCTAGGCAAATGAAAATTACGCCTAAATACATACTCGTATATGTTCAAGGCGAATCGTCCCATCTTTTTTAAACAAAATATCCATCATCAAGGCGATGTTGTTAATATAACCTTAAAAAATTGTATAAATTGATGGTAAATCACCCTAAACAGTAAAGATGTAGATTAGCGATTTTCAGTCACTTTAAAATAATTTAATTTTTTAAGTAATTTTCATTTTCAGGTCTGTTGTATATATAGTGCCCCTTTCGTGAAAAATTCAAGTTTTCAACCTTCCAACCCTAGTGAGTTTTCAGCAATCTTGAAAAAATGCTAAGAAAAACACTTTTTCTTCAGTAATTCGCTTAAAGAGCATCGAAGGCAAAACGTTTCCATAACCAATTTTAAAGCGTTAAATTTCCTGAAAGTTTTATATATAATATTATTAAAAATTCAGGAGAGATTGGAGACCGTGCAAACCTACTAAAATGCCAACAATATACGCAAAAAGTTACATATATTTGAGGTTTCGTCTTAATAACTATTTTTAGGAGCAGTTCAGTGCAAAATATATCATAACAAATCTTGTATAAGATTAAATTTCTTACAATATTCCTACAAAATATTTGTAATTACTCTCAACAGACGCCAAGAAATATTTAAATAACCCTTTATGGAGATGACTTCCTAAAGCTGCTAACAATACCAAATTCACTTGTGTTGTAGAGACATACATTATTATTATTTTATTTTTTTGTTACTTTGGTTTATATATATTTATTTAAATTTAATTATTAATAATATTATAACAGGTTGAATTCGCTAATATTAAGGTTCTAGGTCGTTCCAATTGAAAGTTAAAGAATTATGACTGTTTTTTGTCATTTTCGTCCCACTGTGGAGACGGTTCAATAAATTCAAGTTTATTAATATGATATGTACTTACATAGTTCCATGTTTTAACTTATGTATATTATTTAATTTTACTTCAAGGAAGAAATATTTAAGGATATTGTCACAGCCGCCTTGAAACTCCCTATACGTCAAAAACATGTTTCTACAGGACAAACGAAAACTGATTTATTACCAATGCTATAAAACATATATTTTTAAAATTAATTATAAACATTCCAACAGGGTAGATAAATATCTATGAAATCTGTGCAGTCTGTATTGGAAGTGTCACATGGGTGATTTCTAGCGGAAATTATTTCGAACGCGACAAACACTAACATTAAGAGGATTCTTTTTGACCAATTTAAATCATGCTACAATTTGTTAGCACAAGAGTGCTGATCACCAGCGGATAGGAGATAAGAACTTGTTTCTAAAAAAATCAAAATCACATACCTAACTGATTTTTATTCAGATAGAAGCTGCAATGACGATGTTTTTTCCTCAATTGAAAAAAAAAATCATTGTTTTTAAAAAACAAAATCATAACACAAACAAAATTTATTAAAATTAGCTATAAGCTTAAATAAGGGATGTAAATATATTTATTGAATATATTTATATTTTACATAAGGATATAAAAAGATAATTTCTTTAAAATATTTATGTATATAGTTTTCATATCTATAATAATTACCGTCGTAAGATAATTACTTACAAGTACTATTGAAGACTAATTTTTGAACTTCATATCACAGACTTGAGTAGGGCTCTTGCTAAATAAATTAATATATATCTTATATTTTACCGGTTCTGGATATTAAAAGTTAATGTTACAACGATCGCTGAGGGCAGTAGCGTATCCTCCTTTCCTCCTAACGTGCCGTTCACTCACGTACAAGTTGGCATGGCCTCACCGAGCTGTTCACCAGGGACGCTTCCTCTCTGACCCTCAGCAAATGAAAGAGTCAACCGCATACAAAAATCTGGACAATCTCGGAGAATAGATAAAAACGATATTGCCAAAAAAAAAAGGGTCTCCAGAATTTCGCTAAACCAGCTATAAGAGGATATTCGATCTAACAAATTGCAGTATTTTAGCATAATTTTAATGTTTTATACCTTAATTATCTTCTTTTTTTTTTTTTGTTCTTTCACATAGTCTCACACGCATTACTATGGCATTCATAATTTTCTTCATAACTTCAAGCCCCGCGCATCCTAACAATTTTATCTTCATGAAGAAAGAGTTGTTTTCATTAACAGATCTGTTCATTCGTATCCCTTCTCTTGTGTATGCCAATACCATGGGCTCCATATCACTCCAGGAATCTCCATCCACTGTATGGACTCTCCATCTCTCAATTCATCTTTCTAAACCGATTGATAGAGATGAGGTCTCAAAATAATCTTAATTCCGACTTTGCGAGGCATTATCTTAGGATTTCAGTAAATGTTTCTGATTTAAACATTCATTAGAGAGATAAAATGGTTCTATTCATGCATGCTATCTATGTGGTGTTCTAATGTATAAGCGTGTTTATTAAGGTTGCAGTGGAGCCGAATTCTGTCCACTTTCGACATCGTTCTTCTATCTACATAGATCTTGCCAATCGGCTTTATAGTCTGACGTATATTCCCTCCCTACTGTCCAAGCCTTAATTTAATGTTGCAACAAAAATCCATGCCAACTAAGCTGATTATCTTATGTAACTACTTTTTGAGAAATAGATAAAAACGTTTCAATAATCTCTCACAGGTCGTCATAAATTGATGGCATGAACTGAGGTGGCCTAGTAGGCATTCATAGACTATTCAACAAAGTCCTGTATGCCAATTTAACGATGATAATGATTCTCAGTAAGCGTAACCAGAAAAGATAAAAATCTTTCAAAGAATAGCAATTTAAATGTTAAGGAAAAATAGGCCACTGAAATGACGTTTGTTTTGGAATTCACACTGCTATGGGGTAATATAATTTAGTACTAGTGCCTAAATTTGATTTCACGGATCAGACCAGAGCTCTAACACTAGTTCAGAAATGAGGGAGGAGGTCGTGATTTACTATTAAAAAGCGATCCCCACTTTGTTTTGAGGAGGAGGATCATCTTATGTTTAAGGGGACATTCAATCATCTATTAAAAATATTTTTTCATAAGAAATACCTAACAAAAACTCTTTACTTAAAGTTGAACTTAATCGCATCGTACTACTTATTCCGCTAAGAACATTTCCCGAAATGTTCCAAAGTGGCAAAGACTTAGGAAATCGTAGAAGGAGAAGATTAGAACTTCCTCTCCCAGAAGAGAACGGTACAGGGAGTGGAGGTAGGGCCGCCGATTGGGATGCAAGGAGGAGGCTGTTCCACTGCAGTCCGTTAGGGTGCTCTACTGCCCCGCTCCGTTCCCACACCACCGGCCCTTCCACTTCTTGTACCGATGGCATGCGGGTGACCTTTCCCAATGGATTCCCGATCCTTCTTCGGCACCTCTTGTAATGGAAGGAACCTGGTCTGATTATTCCGGTCTCAGGCGCGACGTTCACTTAGTCTCTTTGTACGTGTACTTTAAAGGTCATGCAAGGAGAAAGAACCGACTGTACCCCAATGAAATGTTGCTCCACGACATTTCTTAATTCACTGATTAAAGTTCGGTCACGTTCAGTGGGTGTGTAAAGAAGCTTTACAAAAGAAAATCTACTAGGTTTACAAAAGAGTATTTTAAATAAATAGCACCAACTTAATACGGGCATGGGCATCTGCGACGAATAAACCCAAAATGAATCTCCCAAAAAATGAAAAAAAAAAAAAAAAAAAAATCCTATCAAGGATATAAGAACAAAAATAAAAATGCAGAAAACATCTCTGAAGCTCGAAGACACATGGACGACGTCTCCAACAGGTTAGAAAGTTCAATATCTGCACTTTAAAGAACAACATTATAATCCGAAAATTCATTTACTCACCAGATTTTGACACGCCTATTATGATTACTATTTATATTTGATACATTTCCTAATGGAGAAATTACCCAAACTTAGGGTATTGGCCTTAACAATATAAAATCAGATCAAACCTTAAATTATACTATTTCATTTTTTTAGATTTACAACTAAATGCCTGTTTCGATGGTCTACTTCACAGACGTATGAACCAATATGGTATTTATAGCACAAAGAGTTGGAAATCTTTGGAAAATTTATAATCTATATTACACTTCTGTTTGAAAATATTGTTATTAATATCATCAAAGCATCCAAATACTCAAAAAACGAAAGATGATTTAATAAATAATAATACAGGATGAGGTCAAGTCTCAAGTATTTTTTACTCGAAACTATAAAGTTGCACTTAGCATATGTGAGGTTGACCATCAGTATATGGATGATTCTCAGAAAAGCTTAAAAATAGGCCTCCAAAAAAGTGAGTCAATGAATACTTTCCAAAAAATTCATGAGTAATCCAGAGATAGGAACTAATCAATGAGCTTTAAGACTGAACTCCAAATTTTGGGCCATGAATTCAAAATTTACAATTTTTAGAAGTAGCGGTAATGATAATAAATTTTTTGTTGGTGAGGTGGTAATGAGATTTGTGGACTGTAATGAAAAACATATTTTCCAACTAGTGTAATGAAGAATTATTCCAAACTTTAAACATCCAAACATATTGGTAACATTTTTGAAATTTGAATTTTTAGGAAGTGGTGATATTAATTTCAACAAAATAAAGAATCATATGTACGTAAAGGCAATGTAAGATGTGATTTCAATTGATTGCATGTTTTATAAAATAATTAAAGTAAATGATTTTCAATCAGCTTTCCAATTACCACGCCATTGCCTCATTACCACCTCAAAATGAAATTATGGCGGCAATCAGAAGATTCAAGGATTGGTAATGATAATTAGAACTTTGAGGGCCTACCAAAGTAAAACTAATTGAGCTATATCAAAAATCAAAATGCCGTTATGTAAGGAATTTTATAGAAAAAAAGAGTACTTAATTTTAAAAACATCAAAGCAATACTTTAGGGGAAAGATTAAGTAGCGTCATTGACAACAATAAAAATATTCACCGAAAATACGTCAAATTTATGTGACTGCTGAAGCTAAAGTTTATACTTTCGTACATGTAAAAAAATCAATAGCGTGGTGATAATGATAACTAACAATGGGGAAAAGTTTAGATTATTCTAGAATAAAACTCTAAAGACTTCAGTTTTGAACAGTATACACCATCACCTATTCATGATGGAACTCACTTTCGGGAAACATGGGGGTAATTACATTTAATTGTTTGGTTCATCAAAACGTTGATTGTTTAGTGAAAAATCGTCGTTTTTGTTTTTGTCATTGAGTTAGGAAAGCGAAATGAAGGTAATGGACTAAAAAAAAATCACTGATACTCATCACTCAGGTATTGTACGAGGGACAAGAGTTTTTACTTTTTTCTGAAAATCATATAACACCACGAACACAGTAAATGAATGTACTGTCAATAAGCTTTCGAGTTAGTCCCTTATCCAGATGGAGTTCTAGCTAGCGGGTCTATATAACTAATATAGACGGAATATTATTAAAGGATGCTGTAGGGCATGATTATCGTAGTCATGACAAATTGAAAATAAAAAGGATGAACAAAAAATAAACAACAATGCAGCTTCTTCTTCGAACATCTTTAATCTCTTACAAAATTAGAACTAGAAGATCTTATACAAAAATATATAATATATATATTTTTTTTTTCGGTTGGCACTATAGATCATGGAGATCTTTGGCCGCGCGATGTGGTATTCATACAGACATATATTGTTTGCGAGAGAACAGACAGCCTGGAGGGGGTCACCCAACCTCACGTTGCTACGAACCATGGTTTCCATGGGGCAGGCTATCCATAGCTCCATAACAAGTCCCTTTGGGGCCAATTCGGCAGGGTCCTTCCCACCGAATCACTCGGGTTCAAGGAGAGTGGCAATCCGGTCATGATCCACGGAATCAGCAGGCGCACGAGGACCTATATTTCTTGCCCCGAAGCAGACCGACCATGGATTGAACCTCTGGGCGGCCATTTTACGTCCACACCGCGATTCTCAATTTAGGTACACGTGGTAGGGTCATCACTCTTACGCCAATATATCGCAGTTACAAATCGCAGTTAATAACTGGGCGCCCAATGTTTCGCTAATTCAGGTATCATCAAAGCTAAATCATATTGATTGATCGGTCTATAGTTTATTTTATAATTATTTTACTACATTTATAAGCAGTATATGATTTATACCTAGTTTTAGAACTTATATGATTTATGATAAGGCATTTATTTATTCTAAAATGAGAAACTGGAGTTTTACTAAATAAGAGATAATGCAGCATCGTTGGAGGGGTGAAAACACAACAGAGGTATCTTTCTTATCAATTTCTCTAGTCGCTTTAAAGATATTTAACAGACTCTACCCGAAATTCATTTCCCTGTATCAAAAAATATAATTTAAAAATCCTGAAACCCCAACTGGATTGAATGGGATGAAGTAAATCCTATTAATTAGGAGGTGGGATTTGATAAGATCAGGCGACTTGTGTTGGCAACACTGTGAATGGAAGGCTGGGAGAGTTCTCACGTCTTGGTGCAATTCCAAGGGATCTCTGAGTGTGATTAGTGAATCTAATATTGAACAGTAGGACTGAGACAGTAGTGAAGAATGAGACAGCAGTCAAGAACTAGTTGAGATGAGAATGTTAAAATACATTTCAGGATAATACAATGAACACTATTTATTGATTCGAAAAACATTGTATAATCGCAGTTTAAAAAATTTAGAGAAAACGCAGAGGTGGTGGACATAGTTAAGGAAATTTACATTGTTTTTTTGATCCTATGGTTTCTCGAGGTACTTTTAAAACTTATCCAGTGATTGTTATTCCTCTTTGAATTCACATGGAAATCACCTCACTGCGTTAACGGTGGACAAATATTTTAACAACTTTTTCTTGAATTAAAGTCTTATATTGTATTACTTGAAACACATTAATGTAATAATGTAATCTTTTCTTATTTTATAATGCTTAGGGTTCTCATAAATGAAGATTAAAGGGAAAAACAAGAAATGCTGAGTCAAATTGAAAGTTATAACTTCAGAACATCAAAACTTATATTTATAAAATGTACATCAACCGCTACTACTTGATAGTATAAGCTACAGTTACTCCAAGTTTGAAACCGAATCAAAGCTAGCTGACTTATTTTATAGATTTAATTATCCAAGTGGCCACTATTGGAGCAGTGTTTTGAGAACATATTATTAAAAATACAAGTTTGTTTATTACTACTGCACTAATTCTATCTCGGCTTAGGGAGGAACATAACACAACTTAGTAAATCATTGATATTTCCTAAGAAACTAAAAAAATAAAATAAAATAAAAAAAAATAAAATAAATAAGCGTTGTGTTTAAGTTCGGATGAAAATGTATCGGGCCAAAATTGAAATAATAATGGAAAAATCTTTTAAAAAGTTCTGTAAAAATTATTTTTTTTATTTTCAAGTAACTCTTTCTTTTTTTAATTAAAAATTTTTTTTTCGTAAAAATCGTCGATAAGCATCGGATATATATATATATATATATATATATATATATATATATATATATATATATATATATATATATATATATATATATATATATATATATATATATTCATAACTGCTAAACTGAATTCAATGAATACTACCAAAATAAAAACATTTTTAGTAACATTGATAACTATTTTTAAAAATCGAAATAAGTTTGTTTAAATATAAAATAGATTGAAATTAATTATCACTATAGTTTAATAGGCAAACGCTCAACAGGGCTAAGGTTTGTTTATTTATTTGTATTTCCCGTAACACAATCATAATCATTAACTTTATAACTACATAAAAAATTATTTATATTCCCCCAGCTTACAACTTTTCATCGCCAGTTGTTATTACACTTCAGTCTCAACTTATTCATTAAAGTTTGAATACATGGGAAAAAGTCGCTATTTTCATAGTTAATATCAGAATATCAGTTAACAGATATTATAACGAAATAACTGTTTTAAATAACAGCTTTCTATGCTTTATTACAAAAGTTTTGTTTTCACGACAGACAAAGATTACGAAAGTATCTGTATAAAACATTGTTAAAAAAAAAATAAACTCTTAACCACTCTGCCTATAGCAGGAGTTGTCCTATCGTTGTGAGAGCTGCCGACGAGCTGCCGCCCCACAGCCGACACTAAGTGATGAGGTGCTGATCGTGCGAGCATCTCAAAGTGCGCCGCGATCTGGAAGTGGTTAGCGTGGTCCGCTTCGGCCAGTTCGTGACGCCATTAGCGTGACCTGCAGATATAACCTCGTGCTCTGTCTGGGGGAGGGATGAGAACACCGGACATCACGTGGCCTGCAAGAATCATTCTCTGCTTCGAAATCGTTTTAGATCATATCAAGTGGATACAAAGAATTCAAAAACTCAAAGATGCTGATCATATTATTGTAGGGAGCGTCAATAACTGCCTGATTGAGGCAACAAACAGAAGTCATGCGCGAGATTTTTCTTGATTACGAATATCCTGCAATGCTCCTAGCATAAACAAGTCGCCTTATTGAAATACCCACTTATTATTTTGTCAACATGTCGCGATCCATTGAAGGAAAAGATTGGACGTAACGAAACATGGGCTAACATTTCGAAAATCAGTATATGGTTGGTGTCACCGAAAGATGGAGGTCAGCAAATATGGATACAGATTGGAAAAGCCGAGACGAAAATCCGTCGCTAAGAAATGTTCTGTTGCAGAAATATTTCAATGTTTACTCAAGTGAATCGATTCAAATACTTCAATCTCTTTTCAAAAATACCCTAAAATAATTAAATTATTAAAAGTACCTAAAATAATTAGGTAAAGAGAAAAGTTAACGAAATTCAGAGATTAAAATATCTTAATTTCTCATAAGAATACAATTTTCTGGATTTATTATTTTCTTAACTAACTGAAATAGAGCAGACCCTTAAGAAAGGGAAATTCTTCCAGAACTAAACACTTTGAAGTTCAAGCCAAAATAAACCAATTATATTTTTAGATCCAGAAAAGTTATTATGTTTAAGTCTCTGTGATATAATTTATTCCAATATGCTGTGTAAGAACAATTATTAGTAACAATATAAATATATATATATATATATATATATGTGTGTGGTATAAAATTATATAATATAAAAATAAGATATATTTTTTAATTAAATTTATTTATAAATGCCAAACGCTAATTACAAGGGTCAAGTATACGCTAATCTTGAGTTAATTGAGCACCACAACCCATCAAGCGTTCAGTACCTGGTTCAATAATTTAGGGAAAAAGGATACGCTAAAATTCATTAAATTAATAGCGCATGGTATCAATATCAAAATTAAATCTCTAACGGATCTTTGATAAAAAAACAAACAAAAAAACAGGAAATACGCATAGCGATAAACTAATACTGCTTTTTAGGTATAAACAGTGAGGTAATGACGGACTTAATTAAGTTTTCCTTAATGAAACGCTAGTTCTTTTGTTGAAATCAAATACTCCAGAGACTCAGTGGTTTTTATTTCATAAAGGATCCCTTCGAGAAAATTCATTTTGAATCCAAGGAATCGAATCCCTGCCTCCAGAGTTCATAGACAATTTGCTCACTATTAGAAATTATAAAAGAGTGATGCCCTCATGAGCTGATTTAGGAACAGAAATGTTGTAACTGAATTAAGTGAACACTTGGACTTTTTTTTTAATTTACTCTGGACTCAGACATCACTGCTTTAGTTTCAATGACAGAGACAACTCTGTTTAGTAAATCATAATCCACATCCTTTTCCAGTGCCTACTTCCTTTCCCGGTCATTACTCATCCAATCAGTCAGACAAAAATGTCAACATTCCAGTGAATCACCAATCTATATCCAGCGGTCGTCACTGATTTTACAAAACCAGATCTAACTCGTTTTACCTACTCGGTAATTAATGAAAAAGAGTGATGAGTAAATCATATGTTAGATCTCTCTCTCTGAGGTAGGTATTAAGGAAATGATTTGTTCCTTGAAAAAGCACTTCTGTCCATTTCTATTCAAGGTCAAATTTTTGATAGACCCTAAACACAATGAACCCACTTTTCAGAGCTCTGACTCCAACAGTATGGCAAACATGTAAAAAGCCCAGAGCAGACTGAGGGACTACTCATATTTAATAGCACCTTACAACAGATGATAGAAATTGATAATTAACCCGAGAACCATAATACCATTTACAATTGCGTTGCTTTTCCAAATAAACCATTTTGGCAACTGTCAAATGAAATTTCACGTTCGCTTGGAGCATAGATAAAGTCGATCCCGATTGCGACTTCTCGTGTGACGCAGACAGACATATAAAGCCCATCAGACAGCATGCGATGCCGTGCGATCGGGGCATTAAGAAAAAATGTACTCTTATCTCGGGAGCATTAATTGTAGAACGCTCGCGTGGCTTCGCCTTCGTCTGCTGGAAATTCGTTAATCGTCTCGTTTAATTATAATTTCATTCGTTCCGAGAATTTAGAACTCAGTTTCGTATGTTTAACTCATGTTTAACCTCGGAAAGAATTTGATAAACGATCTCCTAGGCTAAGAAGGCAACAACCTAAGATTATTTCGCTAGAAAGGTAGCGGATGATTTCACTATAGATATGCTAACTTGCTATCCTAGATTCCAGACATTATGCAGTCAAGGATATTAACACAAACGGGAACAGTTACTAGACCAAGGCCTATTAGGGAAGGTATAATAGAATCCCATTAACCGATATAGAAATGAGATTATGACAGCGTACTAATCTACGATAGGGAATCAAAACTATGTAGTTAGAACTTAATAGTTCTCTTAGTCGCTAATGTCTGGTACTCAATGAACTCGAAGACAAGATAAGTGATCTATTGTTAGGAATCAGGAACTAAAGGAATAAAAAGTTACGACCAGATCGGTTTTATTGTGGGGAGAAATGCATTTTTATTATATTACAAATTCACACAAACAATTACAATATAGACCTAATTGAATGAAAATGCCATAAGGTTACAAATCACAAGAATTCAAAGGGATAACAGTGATATTGAAATAATTTCAAATTAATTAAATTAATGTATTATCCGATACGAAAGAATCCTAGTCAATAGTAACGAAGCATGGGCAGAATAGGTTAATGTTGAAGAGAGAATGAGGAAGACCCGATATCTCTGCAAAAAAGAAATAAGGAAATACATTAAAAAGATAGGTATGGATTGAAAAGCAGAAAAGAACTGGTTGAGGATCATAGAGCTTGAAAACAAAGAGATTTCCTTTTGCATTCTCCATGAAAAGAATGGAGAAACTATTCCTAAATATGATTTAGAGAAAGGAAAAGAAATTTTTTAAAATGCCAATGAAATATGGCAATTATATGAAACCTTCTGAAGAAGTCATCCAAAAGTATGAGTTATTTTTCATACATTCCTTTCTAACCGTACAACTAAACAAGATCGCAGTTTTTGTTTCTTTGCAACAGAATAGGAAACACATTATTTTACCAGGACAAACGCTGGATGGAAATCATGAGCTGGAACCGTCAACTAATTTTACCAATGGTCAAATGTGAATAGGATTAGAGTGAATTCTTTCCAAGCGAAAACCGGATTGTGAGCCAATCTAAAAATTTCCGAACCGTCATTATTTTTTTTTCAAAAATAACAGGTAAGTCAGCAGTTTTCAGAGGATTATAAATGAGGACCAGTTTTCCAGGTTTTCCTGGCGCTTGGCGCCACTAGACAAGGATCGAAGAATTCGTAGTTACATTTATTAAATACGATTGTCGTTCTGAAGAATACTTTCAGGATCAAATACCTGCTCCCGTAGCTCGGAAATTAGGGGTCACTGTCATATGCAGAGCAGGATGAGGATGCATACATTTTCCGGCGGAAATCGCTGCAGCGTTACGTTTCCCACGAACGGCAAGGAAATACAAAGTACTTCAGTACAGCAGGATTTTCCTTTGGCGGATAAAATGCTTTAAAAAAATGCTTTTTTATTCCTTATTAGATCATTATATTCAACTAGCGAATCAACTATCGATTTATAATATTTAAACATGCAGTAAGTAATAAAAAGAAAAAGGTTCTGTATATAGTTCCAATCTAAATGATTAACATATTTTTAAAGCATTTCAGTCTATTTAAAAACCATTTTATGAACTAATTATACATTTTGCCACATTGTTTCTTGCTGTCAAACATATTAATATTTTGTATAATCCAACGAGATTATTTCCAAGCAAATAATTTATGTTTAAGAAAAAAAGATAAAACTGCTGAGCAACTTTTTCACCTTATACGGCAGTAATCTATTCATCATTATTTGTCCCATTCGTCAGACATTCTTTGCCTTTTATAGTTATGAGTGAAAATAAGAATAAAAGGAATTTATAGGCAAACGTTAATGAAGCGAAAAGCTGTTTTTAGCTAAACGGGTCCATTAAAATTTATAATTGTCGATATAATCATCGAAATGGGATGAAGATATTTTCAAGTTGTTACTAAGGTCAAATGAAAAACTTTTAAATTGATCAGACATTGTTGACCATGTTTGTGGTGTGTTATTTTTAAACAAGTTCACGTAAATTTCTAATGGTAAACCATCTTGAAATATCAATGTTTTTAAACATTTTTCAAATTACTGAAATAGAGTAAATCGGAATTATAAGATCAATACTTTTTATAAAATCAATAAAACAAAAATAACGAAACGTTTAAGAAAAAATGCAAGAGAAAAAATAATAATATTCGTATTTTAAATTTTAATATTCGTCAATCGAATAATTTTCGCCCATCCCTGGTATATACAAGATCAACTTCACAGATCGAGAGTACCAGTGATAACTCTCTCCACTTGTAAAGTTGTACCCTCGAAACTATAAAATTTATTACTAACAGTATCTGTGAGGTTGACCGTAAATATATTATTTAGCCTGTTAAGATTCTTAAACAATAAAATACATAGGTATTTCGAAATTTTCTTTAATTCAGGTGAAGATAGCACCAAACCTATAGATTACTATGTAAGACCTATATTACATATTGTTAAAATTTCTATATTACATTTACTACCAAATAAACTAATGATAACATAATACATCTATTTCAATATTTATTTGAGGATTCCATACGTTCATGAACAGGATGAGAACTTCCATAAACCCACTAATAATATTTATAATAAACATAAACTGCCCAAAGATATACTCCACAGTAACAACAGCTTTTCCAAAACAACCACAGCAAGATGAAGAGGAATGCAACATGAAATGACTGTAATCCTGCAGGATATGGCGTTACATAAGAGGCATCAAGCTGTGTTGACATAACCTCCCTACCAGTGGAAGTCTTCGGCGGCCTCACGTAGGCAGGATACGTCAAGACCTCTAACAACTACCCATCACCGGTTACGACACAACCCGAGTACCGCTAGTCGGAGAACGATGGATGCGATACTCATCTTGGTAAAGGTAGGAGTCTCCGTCGAGTGTTGTGCTGGCATTAAATACCTTCTAGGAAAATACATCGAGCCAGAAGTAATAACGGCATTTATAAAGCAAATTACTAGTCAACTATTAGTCACAGTTCTAGGAAGATGCACCGTAGTTATAGGATTCTATTATAATACCGGAATTCCGAAGGATACAAATAAAAAACTGGAAGATTACTCAAATGAAGTACTCAGGATATCAATAACGTATGGACAGAAATACCAGAATTAAGCAATTTTTTTGGAACATAGAATTATCTCGATTATTAAGCTAAATTGTATGTAATTAATTATATCAAGACTTAAAATCACCAAAAACCGCTGATTCAATTTATTTATATTATTATATTGTATTAGACAAAGTTAGTAAAGTTTTTAAATATTTTTTATCATTAAAAATTTAGAATTATTATCTTAACTTATTAGTTGCAATATGTTGTTGCTATAATAATGATTTTTAGTTGCTATTATAGCTTAGTAATGCTACATAGTTAATAAAGAAGTTAGACAACATCCATGTTTAGAGGAAATTACCTCATCAACAAATTACAAATGAAAGAAAATAAAATTCAGTTAGTCAATTACAGAAATTTTACAAGCTTAATCTAATGCAATGTTAACTCCAACTTGAATTTGGGCAGATAAAACTGTAAAACATTGAAAATAATATTTTAGACAAAGTTAAAAGTAAAAATATTATCTAATTACTAAAAATTATTTCAGTAATAAAATGTAATAATGTAATAAAAATTATGATTACTATATAATATAATAATTTTCATTCTCAATAATGAAAAGAATTTATTTTCAGCTATGATTTATTTTAATAATTTTTATTATTATAAGGATAATCTGCAAAATTATATTTGGTTTAGAAAAAAATTAATGTAATAAGTAACTAAGGTTAAAATAGAAAAAAAATTTAGTGCGATGGCCGGGAATCGAACCCGGATCAACTGCTTGGAAGGCAACTATGCTCACCATTACACCACCATCGCACGGTGGAAGGACCAAGACTTCGTTAAAACATTTCCGGATGCATAAACCACCTTTTTACTAATAATATTAATAGATAAAAACGTGTTTGTAAGACTTCTATTCATAAATTTAGCATAAACGCATAACATTAGTTTTGCTGGAAGGAATATCTGTATTTATAATTAAGTAAAAAATAATATAGTCTAATTTAATCCGAATCGACTAATTCAGACAAATTAAAGCAATAAAATTATTACTCATAGCATTATCACAATGAAATACATTTGGCTTGCCGGACATTGTAACAAATGTTCAAACTAAAATAAAAAACGCCTATCAAGTAGCTCAGTATATCTTCCTCAAATTGTTTATTTCGACATTTTTCTGATAATTATAAATATGAATATACATACATGGATTTAGATGAAATTGATACTGGAATATTTGTACACTAGTCCCAACTATTCTGCTACTTTGGTAATAATCGGACGAAATTCGTGCTTGAAATATATGCGTATTATAGAAAATACGTTTGCGCATATGTAAGAAATGTAGTGAAAGGAATTTGTGAAAATTGATAGGTATGTGACGATCTCGGTACCGACCCAGAGAATCCAGTGAATTTTCATCATAATCAGATTAACTGAGTAAAAAGTCCGTCATATGGATTTAACTACAGACAGATACGAAACCAAATTTGTTCCTCGATGTTCTGTAACTGAAAACTGATATTTGAAAGTACAGCCTATCAATTTGAATTTTATTGCGAAAAAGCAGAGAAAACTATAAAATAAATAAATCCTGTAACTCCGCAACCCATTAAGGGTCTTGGGTTCTCAGAACTTGGTAAGCAGTAGGTGCTGTATCTTGACCAATGGTAATGCAAGGAGGTCTGGCCGAGAATACGCTCAAAGGTATATCTCCTCCACCCCCAACGCACTGAAGGGTCAAGTACCCAATTTATAGAAGCTAGGTGTGCCCCAGGAAAGGTATCCTGACCCCAGAGTATAACGGTTGATGGAAACTATATTATCTGAATATATAAAAAATAAATTTTCTTACAGAGCCGTGTTAGTTCAGTGCTTAGGAGAATAGGTAAATCCTCTACAATAAAAGGATCTTTCATGACTTTACCATGTATACAAGTGCAATATTAAACAGGAGCCGAAACATCATTTATTACTCAATGAAAGGTTCAATTTATTTAATAATAATATCTCAATTTCAAAGAATAATCAGAGTTTTTAATATGCTGGTTAGTAAAATTAGACTATAATTTATTTACCGTTAATGAATAATTTACAATAGATTCGCGATGTGCCGCGGTTAGAGCTGGGGTTGAAGAGATGAAGACTCAGGGACAAGGCTGTTAATATGTTGATTCATGAGGAGGGGAGTGGAACTAACCGCCCTCCTTGCAATACTCCCTACTGTACTCGATCTTGCACCGCCTACACCTTCTGGGAACCGCTCCTAGGAGATGGGGCCTAGCAGCCTAGACCTTCACCGGCAGGTTGGGCGGGCTTAACAATGCAGAGCATGCTGACCCCTGACGTCAACGGCGTGGGAGTCCGCTCAACAATAGCGTTAACGGAAGTGCTCGTGTGAACGGAGACCGGTTCCGGTCGTCCTTGGGTGACATCCGGCGTCAAGGACCCTCCAAGGACGACATGTAAAAATATTTGCCAGGAGGAGGGGGGGCTTGGAAGACAATCGTCCAACAGGCAGGTTTAGCCAGACCGGTCGGCAGCTCAGGGATCTTCCTCCACCTGGAAATTAGGATGAGCGAAGTTTGGTATCAGACACTTCACTCTCTTGAATCAGTAGAATAGTTCGAACCAAACACGAGGAACTACCCCAATACAATTAATAACGACAGCATAAGGCTAAGGAGAGAGTTAAAAAAATAAATTCATCTTTATAAGAAATTCATAGTTATGAGAAAAGACAAGCAATTAATATTTGTAAAATATTTTTCATTAGATCAATAAAAGTTCTTAAAAACTTTGTGCTAAGATTAGCCTAAGGATCAGCGCCAAGTTCAAGAGCAAAAGGAGATTTATGGCCTGGTATTTTTTAATTTAGTTATATAAACTACAGAAAGAACTGATTAATAAAACAAACAAAAATAAAAGTTCACAGAACTTTTTTAATTTAATATTATACATTATGGACTGTTTTGCGATCAACACAGTGTACAAATTTGGAAAATATCGGTTATATTATAACAGAAATAATCATGGAATAGTTTTAAATTTAAAGTAATAACCTTTTTTCCTGTGATTAATACAAAATCTGTGAAAATTAACAAAGTCTAGAAAGAGTTTTGAGATTTTATATCCGTTACTGCGACATACTAAACAGGCAGGTCAAATAACCTGAGCATCGGATACATTGCAAATGGAAATACAATAAATACACAACAAACAAGTGACAAATAATTTATAAATATAAATATTATATATATATATATATATATATATATATATATATATATATAAATAATTCATATAAACCATAGGAAATGAAAAGGATATGAACTGTGACAAAACGTTTTGTTCTAAAAAAATATATAATAATAATAACAACGATTTTGAACGATGATGATGAGAATCGTATTTTAAATAATATATAATTATACAAAAACAAAATGATACAAATTAGCGTGAATTAGATTAAGGTGGGAGAAATATGAGGCAGACACTGAAATATGAAGCCTAGAGCGGATCTACAATTATTTTGCGTAATTATAATCTGCATAACAGTTCATGAATAATTACAGCATGCATAATTTATTTACTCCTAAAAACAAGACGAATAATAAATTTAAATGTAGGGTAGACGACCTCATATTACCGATGTCCTTGTTCTATTTCTTTAGTAAATTCGCAACCGCACGGGCACTAATCTGTTAAAAAATGATTATATAAAACCACGACAAATTATTATAAATTTTCAAACAAAGTTCATTCATCCCAAAATTCAATGTTAATTAAAGAAAATTTACCTCTTCATTTGGAGTTCTAGATGAACTTAATTAAGCTTTGAATATAAAACTTTAGATGGCAATATGATTGTTCTTTGGGGAAAGTTAACGGTGGGAATAATGAAAATGACAAAACATAATTTAAATAAAAAAATTATATAAAATAATTGAATCTCAAGGGGTTTGAATCATTAAGAACTAAATAGGTAATTTCTTTATTAATGTAAATAAATTTTATTACACATTCTTTGGAAATAAAAAAAAAAAAAAACATAAAATCATATTCTTATTCATAATTAAACAAGTCAATTTATAATGAATAAATTATTTTCTAACATTAATTTTTTTATTAAATTTCAAAGGTTGCCAACTTGATTATCAGTAAATGTAATATTAATACTATGGAGTGAACTACATTAACAGATTTGGTTTTAGAATTTTGAAAAACCCCTATATTAAAATTTTAGAACGGATCTAAAAATAAAAATTTTGCCCAGACTTCAATCAAGGATCAAAACATAGCCCATAAATCAGGAATCCTTTGAACGAATCAAACCAAATTTTTTTCAAAGCGTTTAAAGAAGTTCTAAAATAAAGAATAAATATATTTGAATAAGGGGATATTCGCCAAAAGTGGAGAAGGATAATGATAAAAATGGCATCATCTTCAAATAAAAACCCGAGGGCAGAAATATTAAAAGGCTTTAAGAATGAAAAGTTGACCATAAGAAGTTGAGCCACCTGAAAAATGTCCACAGAGTGAGATTAGACCAAATGTGGAAAAACAGTTAGAGGTGCGGCCTCAGCCTCCCTCCCCCACCCTCCGCTCCTTCTTGCTTATATTTTCCTTTTGACTTTAAATAAGAGGCAATTAGTAGTCAGTATCATGCTCAGGAGATGGGAATAAAACCTTTAATAGCTCTCCCAACCCCTAAAAAAAAGTCTAATTGATAGAGCCATTTTCGACAATTAGTTGTACTTGATTATAAGCTTTAATCAAGAAACAAATAAAAACGCCAAAGAAAATTATACTTGAAAAAAATATAAATTAAGTAATGTTATACCAATGAATAGTTAGTAAAGCAATAATCACCACTTTTTTTCACCTTTTAATTTTAATTTATTTTTCCTCAAAATAATGGATTCATTGTATACAATTATTACATTAGATATATATTTTTTATGGTACTATATATATATATATATTGAATCAAATCATCATTATTTATTATCATTGTTTTTTAATAGATAGTCATCCTACAATAATAAACTCCAATCAGACCCACCAGTTTTTAATCTTATTTCCCATTTGAATTCCGATAAACATCCGAGGCTCCTGAAAAGAAGAGAGCCCCCCCCCTCCCGGGACACTTTGACAAAGAACTATGAGTGCTACCAAGTAGTTGTTTCTATACAAGTTACGTAAGATGTTTAATCAATTGAATTATTTAATTAATTTTAAGTGAATTGGCTCACTTCTGCGGTACAGTCCACAACGGTGTCGTTTGTTTGGGTTTTTTTGCGCTGATTATGAATATCATAATTCAGAAATCGAAATCGGTAGTTTTATTATGGCGTTAGTCAAAATAAACTGTAAAAAAAAAAAAAATAAGCATCTCATCAAAAAAAGGTACAAACAAAAGTTAGTTGACATCCGCATGATGGTAATAACAGGATCAATCTAATTAGGGATCGATAATTTATTTGCCACATCTATTATTTTTTTTATTGAAATCTATTTTCGAATGTTAAATATTCATCTTCAGTTTTAAAAACACATAAAAATTCAAAAATAAGCAATTCAAAATGTAGATGCCTTTTCGGAATAAGTACACTACCTAATTTAAAAGTTCTGGTTTGTTATCGAACAAAAGGAAATATGAAAGCGTAATATAAAATTGATATAATGAACTAGTGTTCATAAATAATACTTTTATTATTAATGGTCACCAAAATACGGCCATCAAGGTTAGGTGCCAGACAGCTTTTTCTGTCGCGTATCAAAGTGTCCTTTTTCTATGTCATATTCCTTTTTATAAGGTTTAAATAATATAACGCCGTTGGATTAGAGATTAAGTTAGTTTAGAGAATGCGGAGTCCATAGATTGGAAAGTTGCACTGGGCGAACGGTTCTTGGGCCCGATTTGGAAACCGGCCTAACAAGTTATATTACTAGTTAGGAGTTATTGTCAGTTTTATAAGATTCCTTTCAAGCATCGAGGAGAAATGTAAAACTCAGCGGACCAGAACGTCCACATCTTTTCCCAACAGCAATTCAGGTTCAATTTCATCTATTACGTAATTATCTTAGAAGACTTGTTTGTCCAGTTCTCTCTCAGCCTAGACAGATACCAAATGTTGTTAATAAGATAAATGCACGTATTATGCGATATACTTGATCCCGAGTTCCCCAAAGACATGACGCGATATGAAGAATGATCAGTGACACGGTATCAAGACTTTCACAAGAGCACGTGCTATGTCATCAAGATGGCAGTGATTTGCATGGACCGGTAATAGAGTGCGTGTTTTATTATACTCCTCACGAGTCTCGTTGCGTGTCGGAATGATATGAGGAGCTACCATATGGTCGGTGCACTCCAAGTTGTATCTGGGCAAGGGCAACTGAAAACGGCGCCGCTGGCAATAACATTAGAAAAAACTGCGACATAAACCCCCACACCCAGAACCTGCAGTACCAGTTGGCCAAGCGTAGGCCTCCGGGCAGGCTGCTCCAGCTATGCCGTTTATTTTAGTCTGCAACATGCGCTTTTCTATTTTAACATGTTTACCTCCGTACTTCATACTGCACTTCCATCCCATCGTTTGCAATAGAATCATGTCACATCAAAGGCGACTTACTACGGCCCTTATTGCAGGTCTTCATCGGGACTGAACGAATATGAAACAAAGTAGTTGAAACTATTGTGGGAGTATAAAATGAAATATATAAAAATTATATGAATATGAATAGTATAAATAAAAACACATAATAAGAAAGTTGAAAAAAGAAAACAATATCACAGGTAGAGCGTATTAAGGATTGCAGCCTCGAGACCGCTACGGCGCCGGTTCGAATCCTCGGCGGGTTGAAATTTATTTCGTGGCAGCGCCACGCAATGAATCTCGACCTTCACACTCTGGTTAGAATAGGATGGTAACTTGTAAGATAACCCGTCCTGTTTATCATAAAAAGATGGGAATGGACGTTAAACCAAAAAAAAAAGTATTTCAGGTAGATGTTATGCTCTAAAATATATCTTGTCAACATATTATAGAAAGCTTTTGCGATTTAAATAAGGAAATTTCTAGTAGAATATCTACTCAAAAGCTGAACATTGAAAAAAGTTATACTAAGTAACACTTCCCGAATCCGATATCTGATAAATTATATTCCAACTATATTCTAGCAACTATATTCCTAGTTCCTACGCTGGCAGATTTATCTGAAACTGGTATAAAATTGGTTAGTGGAGATACGAAGCGAACAGAAAATACATTTGATAGTTTCACAAGCAGTTCAAACATAACACTTTTGGTTTATTATTTTCAATCATTTGGAATCAACCAAAGAAAAAAATTTTGTAAACTGAGCAGTACCATCGTTTCAAAATGGCGGCCGATTAGAGATTTTATAAGCCCGTAACTCGGCCATTTATAAAGATAGGAGAAATGTAAGGTGTATTGGAATCAGCATAACAAGGCTTAAAAAAAAAAAATAATCTATATAATTGCCGATTAAAGATCTTATATGCCCATAACTCGGCCATTTATAAAGATTGAGGGGAAATGTAAGGTGTTTTGGGATCAGCTTAACAAGGCATTTAAAAATAAATAAATAAATAAAAAAACTTTATCTGTAAATGCTTTTGGTTTATTTTTTTTAATATTGAATTTGCAAGAACCAAAAATCAATAATTGTAGTGATTTTTAGCACGAAAACTTAATATTAACTTTTATTTTTTTTTTTTTAATATAAACATTCGATCTTGCGATATAAAGCCAAATTATAGAAGTACGGCTGACAAAGTTGGTTCAAAAGTATTAAGGAAGTTATGAATGACCGATGAAAACAAACTTCATAAAAAAAAACAAAAGGGCATTGACGCAATAGAAGTTCAATTAAATACAGGCAACTAACAACGATGAAATCAATTGCATGTCACGTCAATAAATGCCAACGAAGAATTACATTGCGATTCGATAATTACTAGGAAATTGCAACATTTTATTCTGAATAATAATCTAATCGATTTAAGATTTCAATCGACAGGCATGTTTACCATCGTGCCGGCAGCAATAAATTTGATTCTAATCGCGAGGATGACAACGGCATTGAAACAAAAATTAATAGTCGCAAACCTTCTCGGGAAAATCAGTCAATCATACTCGAGCGTGCAACTGGAATGGGTCCGATTAGTTGATTGTTGCTTTGATTACGGCGTTGCTGGATTCAATATTGATCATACATGACATTGTAATTTAGAATTTAGGTTAATGTATTTGCAGTAATTGCATCGCAAATATCGAATAGGTGCATAGAGATTTTTTTAATTAAAAATTCACATTTGATACTAATTCTTAACGATGAAAGCAAAAATGTAACTATGTATAAATAGACCAAATATTCGCTTTTTTGATTGATCCAATGTACAGTTCCTGCGTAGATTGACCAATAATTGACAATATGGTAATAGAATGTTTTTTTGTTGAATTTAAGAAAGGTTTACTAGAGTGTCACAGACTAGGGTTGTAATATCGACAATCGATATATCGATATATCGGAATTGAAAAACCGATATTTTCTATCGATATCTTAGCATCCGATATATCGATGGTATCCATATTTTACAACGATATATCGATGGCACCATGTGTTAAATTATATAACAGTAGAATCTCGATAATTCGTATCCCCGTAATTCGGATATCCCGATAATTCGTTTGGATTTTCTGGCATTTTGAAAATCTCTCTTTATTTCCTATAAAAACACTGCAATCCGGTCCCCTCGATAATTCCTATTTATTTTCGTCTTTCAAGTAATGTAAACGTCTTATAATTCGAATTTCAAAATAAAAAATCTGGTTAACTCTTAATCTTTTCAAGAGAATTCTAAGAATCGTTTCCATGAATTTCGGTCGGTTTACCCTTTTTTTCTATTCAGTTCTCTTTAAAAAAATTGTAAAAAAAAAAACCTGTTACCATACTGTTAACCGCCAACATGGATTGATCTGAAAAATTAAGTTCGCTCATGACTGGCCAATTCGCGAAAGCAAGGTGTTTTATAAACAAAAACGATACCGATAGCCTATCATGCAAACACAAAAGCATGTACCATAAGCGAAATTCTCAACGAGTGGGAACAGATATAGAATAAAAACCTGAGCAAATTTTCAACTGTTTATTGATAATTGTACGGTCCACAACAGTACATCACTCAGCGATGCTCATGCTCTGTTTTTGCCTCCCAACACAACCTCTGAGCTGCAGTCTCTAGATTTGGCCATAATTAAACGATTTAAGACATTTAACGCAAGGAAGTAGTGACGCAACTCTTAGAAAGCATCGAGGATGGGAATCACCTACATCAAAATTAATAAACTCCCATAACTTTTCGAGATTTCGCCTACTTTGAAGAAGATTTAGTGGTATTTTAAGATTTTGGTATCTAACTATATCGTTTGTATGCCCATTCATCTTAACACAATTTTGTATTTATTTTGTTATTTCCTAATTTTTACCGCCAATTATTGGAAATCTCGATAATTTGGATATCTCCATAATTCATATTTATCTTTCGAACCATTGGCCATACGATTTATCGAGATTCTACTGTATTTTATTTTAACAATTTCCTTTTTTCGAAACTCCAGAATCGTAACCCAAACATGGCGGAGGTCTAGATTTTTAAGATCAGTCAGGTCCGAAAAATCTAGCTTTTTAGGACCTGATTGATCTTAAAAATCTAGATGTCCGCCATATTGGGGTCACAACATATAATATTTAATTACCAAACAATAATTAGTAGATAAGATTTATACACAAAAAAATGTTATTTAATCCTATGTAAAGACAAATTGATGATAACATAAATCATGACGGTACTGAGATGTATGTCAAATGAATTACCTGCTTTTAGATGAATGTTTTGAGAATGCACAATATAGTCGGAAGCTTTATAGGATAAATAACCTTTTTTGTTTAAGTATAATTCTTTATAATGATTCATGGCTAATAAAAATATTGTTTCATAAATACTAATAATTATATTATTTCATAATATTCTTCACAGTTTAACATTATACTCATTTCATGCACTTTTATTAACTTTTTCATCAATTTTCTTTCGATATATCGATATTTTTCTACCGATTATCGGTGGATATCGGTATTTGGTTTTGCGATATATCAAAATATCGAATATCGATATTTTCCTTTCGATGTTCCAACCCTATCACAGACCGTTGAAGTTGATTGATTCACACAATGGCCTACGCAGAAAGGATTGGGGGATATAAAACCTCTCGATGTATGAAAAAAAAAAATAAAGTTTGTGTTTTAAGGAATATTTTTAGAAATTTGTAATAATAATATTTGATCCAATTTTCATGCTTATCCTTAAAACTTGCTCACAATTTGGCGATTATAGAGATTTAGGTGATTACTTATTAAATCCTCCCTCACTCGAAAATTTTTAAATCCTGTGTACGTCCGTGGACTCACTAGCTATCAATTGTTTTTATCGAGATAAATGGCAAGTCTGCTTATTTAAGACTTTTGTTTTCCTTATTACCTGAATTATCCGGATTTTAGATTTCGCGGATTGGCTTTTGTCCCAGTTAGTCCGGATAAACGAGATTTTACTGTAGTTGAAATAGATAAGGATGGAATGAATAAAAGTTATATTATAGCTGACCCAACGGGAATACTTGCTAAGGAGTAAACCGAGACATACATTGGAAGATTGCGTTGGGTTTCGTCTAGTGGATTCATTTTTTCTGGTGTTAAACGGAGGAAGGTGATTTAACTTCTGGAACTGGCTGATGTTTAATCGTTTATGATATAATTTGAGTACTTATAAGCAATTAAAAAAAAAAATAAATAAATAAAAAAATGGTACTGCTTATTGTTATCGTTTGCCCGGTAAAATTGTAAGGAACTATGATAATAAATTATTTTTCTAGAAACATCATATATAAACTACAATAAATTAGAAAGGTATATTTTAGATAACTATATTTGAAATTCTATTATTCACTAGTAATTAACAAAAAATAAAATAAATCCTTTAAAACAAATAAAGTTAGAGTTTCCGAACTTAAAGGTAATTAAGTAAGTAAAAATACTATATTTATCTTCCTTTCTACCTTTGTAAAAACAGGTATTGAAATAAAAGCTATGCCGATTCAAAAAATCATGTTTGTAATAGGTGAAAAACACCGGTAAATATGATCATCAAATATTTCAGATTTTTCTTGAAAATGAATATTTGAGATACATTAAAAAGTTGATTTTCTCAATTTGCGCAACATTAGAACATTATGCCACCTCCTGTCAGGTATAGTAGGGACTGGATCAGTAGTACTATCAGGTATTTAGTGAATGGGCGGTCAGTGAGGTGAGCTAATGATGGATGGATATGAGGGTGTGCTCATTGACGATGGATATCGAAGCAACGGTGGTCATTTCGAAGTTCAATTGACATTCGCTGCATTCATTGAACGTTCGATATAATCGAGTCATTACTGTGCATTGAATGAAATGAAAAAAATAATAGAAACAAACAGCCTGTGAACTTAATAACTGTTTAAAACACCTGATTTTCTCACCACAAACTGTTTAATGTGTAATTATTTTCATATTATTATTTATATATAATACTAGCTTTGATCTGACTGTGAGTTTATAATAAAATAAAATCAAAAATTTTCTTCTAAGCAAACATTGGAGAAAAACAAAGATATGGCATCAGCTTTGCACTGATTTCAAAAAATCGTACGATTCGGTTGTATAATATTTTTATTAAACAGAGATACCGCAAAAAATTAGTTGATCTACTCAGAATACGCATATTCGAAAATTTAATAGAGTCCGATTTGGGAATATTTATTCTGAGAAGAATTCCTTGTCTCCGCTTACGCAGTTTTATTTAATTTAGCTCTCAAATACGTCGTTAAAAAATTAATTCGTACAGAAGTAGGTTTAAATCTAGACCATAACCGTGCTTGGATACGCTGATGATTTGGTCCAACTGAGTGAAGCAGCAGAAATTATAAAATTAAATAGAACAATATTGTAATTATAAAACCGAAATTATAGTTGTACACGTAATGCCAACAAGGAACAAAAGTTTAGTTAACCCAGTCCATTTTAGAATTGTTGAATCACAGACTGATACAGCTTTAATTTAATTTCTCTAAAATAGTAAAAAAAAAAATTATTTTTTTTAATTTTTTTACCGATAATTATTTTTGAATTGATAGTTATTAATTAATTATTTAGGTTTTAGATATTATAGCATTATTGAATTTTCCACACTTATGAAAACAATTCACACACACACACACACACACACGACTTTTTTCCACAAACACACTGTCTCAGTTTAATATGTATGCAGTAAATAACAGGGAGAAAAAAACGCAAGGGATGAATGAATAGCACTCATCTCAAGAGAGCTCAGCTGGGGATTTTCAACTTGAATTACTGCTGATGGCTAAAAACAAAGGGAGGGAGGAACAACAAAAACATGGGACTGTACTAATATCCATTCATGTTTTGTAAGATAAACTATTATTTGAGGATGATGAAAATATCGGATGTGTCCATTCACGCGACTTGTCTTACTCCTTTGGATGCAATATTTCTTTGCTGTATCTTCCGTTAGTTGGTTCCATATGATTTATAATTATGTTTTTTAAGTTAAGCTTTTAGGAAAATTAATTAACTTTCAAATGTGAATTCAGAATGATCCCAAATTTATATATTTTTTGAGATATTGTAAAAATTATGTAAAAGTGAACAGGTTTCCATGGTAGCATGCAGAGAATACTTTTAAAACATCGCTATCAAGCCCAATATGCTGTCTGTACCTTTGCTAATACTGGTCCAATCTAGATTATTTTTGAAAATAGTAATTACTACTCAAAACATGTTATATAAAATGTATACTTTTTGAGTTCTGCGCAAATAAAATTTATATGGATATTTAAAGAGCTTTAAGAAGAAAACTATAGATAAGTTTCATCAAAACCTCTATGGTCGTTTGGTGCTTCAGTCTATAAAAATCCCACACAATTTTCAGCTTTTACCGCTTTTATGCAGAGGTCGAAAACCTTAAAAAAAAAAAAAAAAAAAAAAAAAAAAAATCGGAAGATAATCGTGACACAGACTCACTTACCAATGGCTAACAATATATTTATTGGATACATAAATAAATAATGCAACAGTAGAACCTCTGTTGAGTGAATCTAGTGGGAGCGTAAATGCGTAGTAGCGAGCATGGAGACCCGTCTCAGGGCTCTAAAGTCAATTGATAGTCGTGAGTCTATGGGAAAACTCTGTCCAGAACTGAACGAGAAGGAAAATACAGCCAAAGATTAGGGAAGGGACAGGCGTTCAAGTAAAGATTTATGCCTAAAAATGGAATCAGACAAAACAAAAACAACCTCCAGCATTGACGAGGTTCCGTGCTTGCGGTTTCTTCAGAAACGTCGGAGAAGTTCACTCATCAGTGACCCAATTTTGAAAGAAAAAACTGTGCCCATTCATCAAAAAATTGAAAACCGACGCGAATTCGTATTGACCGAAGGAAAAAACGATAGCAACGCGATTCAACTGCTACAGACGTCCTAATCATGAAAAGATCGAGAGATTTTGCATTTAAAAAATCTGTAAATGTTTAAAAAGAAGAATAAAATAACAGAATTTCTAAAAAAAAAAGAACTTTGCTATCATTGTTAATTTGTACATTAATTTACTTCGTCTTTTTCTAAGTTTTCAAATGCATAATTAAAAACGGTACATGCATATCGTATACGTCATAAAACAGTGCTATTCATATTTATGTTAATATTTCCCTTTGAAATAAATAAACTTCCGATTAACCGGCCAGGGTCCGTCTTCCGAGGAGGCCGGTTAACAAGGGTTCTATTGTATCTCGTTTAGTACTATTATTATCCGGTGTTTACAGATCTCAAATAAGAACAAAATAAGTGCCAATAGGGTTAACAGGTTAACTATCAGGGCATGATTACACGACCGATATAGTAGTCTTAAAATACAAACGATGCTATCCCTGAACCCACGAAAATCTATTTACTGCTCCAAGGTAAATAAATTAGTTACCTCTATACGATATAAAGCGTTATCAATTTTTCTTTATACAATGAGGAGTTTTCCCTCTATAACAACGATCTAATTCGGAATGAGATATCTCAATACTGTAAATACAGATATCTCAAAAGCTATACATAATAATCACAGAGTTATTAGACATACATTTAAAAAAAAAAATGAGAAAGAACACATCAAAATGCTAAAGTTTTCTATTTATATTTATAATTTAATATTGAAACTCATGCCTTTCTACGGTATTTTTACTTTTCTTTTTATAACATTTGTAAGTCAGCAGCAGGGGTTTCCAACGGGTGACGCAAGAAAGCGTATTGAAAAGAAATATTTTAAAAATCTTAAGACAAGTTACGACAAATATTTCATAATTATTATAAAGAAAAAGAAACAAAGTTGATAAAGAAATAATATTCGTTCTAAAGGCAACGGATCGCATCGCTGAACAGAGACTCTGGAAGAAATCCTACCAACAAAATACTTCTAACAAGTTTTACTTTATTATTATTATTTTTTGTTTACTAAGGTGTATAAGTGGATAATATAAATAAAGCCACGCAATTAAATAAAAATGTAAATAAAGTAATTCCAGTTTGACTGAAGATTATTTTTTTTCCGGATTGTCAAATATTAATATAAACAAATTGACAATGTTGAATATTTTTTTAAATAAATTTTTCTGCACATATCTTTTATTTATTTTTAGTTTAATTCATTTATACAATATTTTATGTTTACAATTATTTAAAAAAAAAAGCGTTTCACGCAATTAAAATTTGTAATTAAGGATATTACATCGTATTATGCAATAAAATAAGGATATCATTTCCCACTGGTAGCTCTATTCTATTTGCAGAATGATATAAAACTTGGCTAGATTATTAAAGTGCTTGAGTTTCCGAAAGTGGCCCTCGAGCCTTTTTAAGTCGGTAACTACAGTTAACAAATGCCATTGACCCAGGAAATATTTGTTGTTAAATAATGTTTACAACCCAGGAAGTCACCGTTGTCCTTCCTCGTTGTCAACATTATTACAAGTTCTATTTCCTTGATCATCCCTTCTCTTATTGTATGTATAAAAGCCTATCTGAAAAGGACAGACAAAGCAGTAGCAATAGAGTAGCAATAGCAATGTAGTAACCAGTGTCTAGAATGTAGTCTTAGATTAAGTATTAGAATGTAAGGTAGAATAAGATAATGTGAGACACTCTCACTATGTTTAGCTTTAAGTCTAATTATAATATCTTTAGAGTCTATCTGTCACTCAGTAGCCTCATTACGTATATATATATCATGTAACTTATAAACTGTTTAATAAAGTTATTTTTAAAGCTTACATCCATCGACATTGTTAACTGGCGCTCGAACAGGACAGCATCCACCTACATCTCACCTGTAGCTCTGATCGCTGTTTCAGAAGAACTTTGAAGGACTTGCAAATTCTCCACTGCTCTCAGGTTTTATTTGCAAGTCGGCCCACTTCTCTAAGGTACCCTTGCTTCAAGTTCTACACTCTGGACGGACCCACTGACATCAAGTACCCGGCAGAAGAAATCGATAACTGCACAGCACGCATCTACATCGCCTGTAGCTCTGATCGCTGTTCAGATGAACTTTGAAGGACTTGCAAATTCTCCACTGCTCTCAGGTTTTATTTGCAAGTCGGCCCACTTCTCTAAGGTACCCTTGCTTCAAGTTCTACACTCTGGACGGACCCACTGACATCAAGTACCCGGCAGAAGAAATCGATAACTGCACAGCACGCATCTACATCGCCTGTAGCTCTGATCGCTGTTCAGATGAACTTTGAAGGACTTGCAAATTCTCCACTGCTCTCAGGTTTTATTTGCAAGTCGGCCCACTTATCTAAGGTACCCTTGCTTCAAGTTCTACACTTCGGGCAGACCCACTGACCTGTCAGGTTGACATCTCAGGTATCTGTCTACTCCTCTGCTGGATCCACTGACCCTTGGAGGTGTCCAGAAAAAGATAACAGATCGATGAGTCGTGAGTTGAAGATTTTACTTTATTTTTTAGTTGCAAGAATTACATTTTTGTTTAGTTTAAATAAATTGCTAAATTATATCATAAAATATTTAATAAGAAAGCAATTTGAATAATTTATTATGTTTTTGAAATGAAGGAAATTTGTTAAATGAAGCATTTATTGTGATTTATAATTCATTGTGAGTGAATTTTAATTTAAATCCTGTTAAGGTTATTATAATTTAAGTAATATAAAAAATAAAACTTACTATAAAACTATAAAATCATTATTGAATAATTTAAAGATTTAATGTTGAAAAAACAAGTAATTTGTTGTTTGAATAATTTATTATTAAAGAATTAAAGTATTTAAGAAAATAATTATAAGTGAATTAATAATTAATTAATAATTAATATATAATTAATTGTAAGTGAATAATATATAATTTATAAATAGTTAATAGTAATTAGAAGTATTTAAGGAATATGGCATCCTTAATGATGTATATGAAATAATGCAGTAATATTCCATTTTTTGATGGTGAATCAGATAATTTGAAGAATTTTATAAATGTCGTGAAATGTATTTAAGAAAATATCCCTAAATAGTAAATAATAAGATTAAACAAGTTTTTATTTTCAATGTAAATTTAATTTTTTAATATAACCTTTATAGATCTGTTTTTTTACATATTCGTTTAAAATCATAAATTTGCCATAAGAAATCAGTTAGCACCAAGAGCATCCCAATAATAACATCTAGAGAAACGATGGACCAATTGATTTTTGTTTTTTTTATCCTAGTTGGATTTTCTACAAGTAATAATAAGGGAATAATTACCCTCAACTGGAGTATACGTATGTCCTCTATATACCCCAAAAGTGGGATTGTTACTTAGCAATTTTTTGTAAAAGGGAGAAACCCTTAATGTGGAGTAACTGTAAAGTCTCCCTTTATCCCTAAGGTGGATTAATATTTTTTAATGGTAAGAGGATAGAAAAATCTTCTCCATACACCCAGAGTACTGCGGTTGTATTTAAATTGGTCCAAACGGTTAAAGGTTAAAATCCTATAATTTTAACGGGATGTTTAAGATGTTATTTTAATAAAGAGTTCTTAACTCTGTGCATTTAACACCATGGTTTTAAAGATAAAGGAATAAGTTATATATTGTTAGTTTAATGAATTTTAGAAAATGCTATTATAAATAATTCTTCCAAATAATGTGATTAACTATGAAATATATTATAAAATATTTCGTTCAGAGATAATAATTTTAAATAAATGATAATTTTGAGAAAAGAATTATATTTAGAATGCTCGGGAAACACTGAGAGAAATACTAAAATATTTGAGAAATACTTTCAAATCAAAATTTAATCAAAATAATGACACATTTAATGAAAACTATTTATATAAAACAAAACAATTACTTACAGTTGTCTGAAAGAAATCCATGTTGAGCCATAAAACACTATAATGAATTAAAAACTCACTGGGACAGTTAACTATTGGGGGATCAACAACTGAATGATGCAATATAATTAGAATAAGGAATTGCTTACAAAGTATTTCGTCGATCAAACAGTTCTTTCCGTGACCTATTAGCTTCATCATTATTTAATTTAATATTTAAAATCACGCTTTTAATGTACCGAATACATTGTACATGTTTAGTATAGGAACTATTTATTGTTGCACCAATATATCATTAATGATGTCCTATTTACATTATTATTATTTCTATTATAAACAAATTTATAATTTGATGTGTTTTAAAATGTAGAAATGACGCATTTTTATTTGTAATTAGAGTTATAAGTGTAATTAAATCATTTATCTGTTAGGAGCTTAGTTCAAAAATAATTTTTTATTTATATAAAAGAATTATAAAAAAATACTATGTTTTTGAGTATTATATGTCTAATATTATAAAGTTTCAAGTTGTTTTAAATGTATAATTATTTCTCATATATATTTAATTATACTTTTAATTCTACCATTTACTTATTGCAATTACGTTTTATAAGAGTCCCTTTAGGTAAATAGAAAATGTAAATAATTTTTAAGTATTAGTCAGATAGGTTTTTAATGCAAAGTATTCCCATTCCGAATGAACCTACTATATCCTGCATAATTTGATCCAAGAACTACTTCCTACCTACTTACTTAATACTTTTAAAAACAAAAAAAAAAGCTCAAGATAATTCGCTTTTTTTTCATAAAGGAGGAAGGAGTTAACAAATGCCATTGACCCAGGAAATATTTGTTGTTAAATAATGTTTACAACCCAGGAAGTCACCGTTGTCCTTCCTCGTTGTCAACATTATTACAAGTTCTATTTCCTTGATCATCCCTTCTCTTATTGTATGTATAAAAGCCTATCTGAAAAGGACAGACAAAGCAGTAGCAATAGAGTAGCAATAGCAATGTAGTAACCAGTGTCTAGAATGTAGTCTTAGATTAAGTATTAGAATGTAAGGTAGAATAAGATAATGTGAGACACTCTCACTATGTTTAGCTTTAAGTCTAATTATAATATCTTTAGAGTCTATCTGTCACTCAGTAGCCTCATTACGTATATATATATCATGTAACTTATAAACTGTTTAATAAAGTTATTTTTAAAGCTTACATCCATCGACTTTGTTAACTCTACGTTAGAATCTCGGTGACGATTTCTTTCTGGCCACGCTTTATTTTAAATAATGGCCATGTTCAAGATCTTTGTTAATTCGATATCTTAATCATCGATTACTTACCATATTGCTCCTACAAATTCTTCTGCAACTGAATCAAGTTCTATATCATTTTATAGGCGGGTTCAAAGTCTTCTTTAACGCAATCATCAAATATTCAAATAATTTGAAATCATATAATCATCTAAAAGTTGATATTCACTATATAAATTAACTATTTCAATCGATTCGAGATGAATTAACACTCATTCCAACTCATGACCAATAGAAAATAGCCTTAATAAGCAAATTTATAAGACACGGCCTTAATTCTCATATGACCCTTCTATATGAGGACAAAAGTAACTCAAAACTTGCGGGTACAATGCACTAATCTCCTTCAACAATATGCATTGTATGGTATCCATTTTCAGAAACACGACTCCCACCATATCCATTCCTCTGCTTGATATAACCATTGTCTTCCTTTCTCTTCCGTTTTCCCTATCTTCCTGAAAGGTCTAATGTCCCTGTCCTCAATCCCTGAAGAACCCAGCGTACCGCTAAGTTTGTGACATTAACCGAGCGCCCAGTCCACAACAGTAGAACACAACTCGACTTAGGTTACTCATACCAATGGTAATGAGTGCAATATACGGAAGAGTGGATTTGAAATACTTTCAAATTTTGTTATTTAGTAATCAGATAAAGGGCCACTTTATCAAAATTGTTTTCCGATAAAGGCAGGATCCTACAATATTTTACAGGTAAATAACCATAGTTTGTATAATCATTCTCAATATGGATACCCTAGTCAATAAAAAACAGGCATTTTGAAAACTCGATCTAGTTTGCCTGGGGAACAGAGGCGAATGATAGAGATGCTTAAGCTACGGTTACAATAGATGCCTATTCTGAAGAGTTCGTCAGAAGAATCAAATGATGCAAATGAATGTTTACACTGCCTGCAACCGCCTCAGCGGATTACGCCAGAACTAGTTGGCCCTTCAAACCAGTTTGATTTTTTGTATTACTTCTTTCGTATACGTGCTTGTTGTAGGTTATAACCAATAGATCATAGCAGTGGGTGTAGGAAATTAATTTGTCATGAATTAGAAAATAAGTGTCTGCGTGATATGCAAGAAATAATTACAACTGAGATCTTTCTAGGAAGAAGTGGAATATAATTGCTGGAATATAATCAGAAATATATGATATCATATAATATATGAATATAATCAGAAAAAATATTTTGATATATTTTAGGTTATTTTTAGATTATTTTCTAGATTTTTTGTGATGTTTCATATAACATAAAGTGTATTAATTCAAGATCATATGAAATACAATATAAATTACTAATACTTAAAAAATAATTTAATTAAAAATAAAACCTCGACTACAGAAATAACACTACCTTATAACCCTATCCATCCTAAGGAACGAAATGTACTTGCGTATCTATTTAAAGACATTGGTGGGTTGTTGGTGAAGTTGACTTCTATGATTGAAATTTGGTGTAGTAGTCGGGCGATTTTTATACCCAAACAAAACTCAAGACTCTTCTGACAATACATTAATTGACTTTCTGTATATTTACACGCACAGATGCTTTCTATTTCTATTTCTATTTGTTGATATGCACAGATGCATGCGACCGAATGTACTTAAAAATGTACAGTGAAAGGCACCCAACTTCACTAACAACCAACCAATGAGTTCAAATAGATCCGCACGAACATTTCGTCCCATAGGACGGATAGGGTTATGAGATAACGGATAGGGTTCCGTAGTTAGAATTTTATTTTTAATTAAGTTATTTCGTTTACATTCAAAGATTACAAATTTGAATCTTTTAATTGTATTTTAATTAATTTAATTTAATATTAATTTGTAATTTTAGGTCTAGCGTTTGATAACTCATCCAGTCTCTTGCAGCCAATAATCCGTTAAAATATTCTGTTTTTTCGCTACTCAATAATATATACTTTAATTTCGGATTTTCACCGAATATGGATCGTCCATGGGTTCCATATTCGCTGGTGGGTAGAAGCAAACTGATAGCCAGAAATCATCTACACTGAAATCACTATCACTACACTGAGCTATTCTGCCGAATTCACTTCCATGAGAGCTCGCATCCACTGTAACCTTATAGCAAGTTCCAAGATGCAGCCAAGGCTCTTTCCGATATATTTATAATAGCAGTTATGAATGCTCATTGATGTGGAGGAAGACTGAAACCGCTTCACCGCTAATTAACTGCATTTTCTAAGGAACCATTTCGAATATTTTAAAAAGTGAGTATGGGTAACTTGTTATATTTGATTGGTCACGTGTTATATTTGAAGACTTTTTCGTTATTTTTAGCCGTTTAATTGCCACTGCTCTTGAAATTTCAACTTGAAAAAATTGACTTTACTGATGTTTTTTTACTATCTAAGCCAATTATTTTTTTAAAATAATTCTCTGAGTATTCAGGTTTGAAAGAAAGTCAATCAAGGCGAAATTAAACCAAATGCTGAATGGCAATGTTTGAAAAACTAAATCAAGTCAAATTAGGTAGTCGTCCATTTTTTGATGCCATTTTGGCAAGGTGCGGGCACTTTTTTTTCTGGGAACATTGGCTTTTTTTAATCATTAATCACAAGCAACACAACGATGTGCAATTTATAGAGATGTGGTGGTGGGAGAGGTGGTGAACGGCAGGGGGGTCTGGCCCCAGATAAACTGAAAAATACAAAATCTTGTATCAGAATTGGTATTTTATTTAAGTTTTAAATAAGCTGCTTGTGTTTTTAAAACACTTTTAATCTTATTGATATTTCCTAAACACTTAAAGATGGTTTCGAGTGATTTACAGTTTCATTTATTAAATGATATTTCTAAAGTTGGTAAATTGTCTCAGAACGATGGATATTTTTAATGTATTTTATAAATATTACATGCGAGACCTAGCTTTTAGTAAATTACGTATTTTCGAATAGTTCGAAAATTAGGTGACTGCGTTAAAGAAGATGGTCTACCTCCCAATAACATGGCGTAAAGATAGAGGTATTAATTAATTTTCACTTCTTCTACTAACGGTTTTAAATTAATATACAATGTTGTAATAAGAAAATACACAATGGACAACGGTTTCAAAATCATGTAAGTAAATCTACCAACTGCAGAACTTTCCATTCCTTGTTTTAAAATATTTTATCTATAAATATATACGAATAAAAAATAAATAAAATTGATGTTATATAACAGAACCTTCATCGTAATTCTGAAAACTTCATCTAAGATTTCAACTCATAATTATTCTGAATGAATATTTTTTATTTGAAGCAAATTCACAATTGAATTTAGCCGTCACTTTCGTTAACGGGAATATAACTGATTTTTTTTTTAGAAGATTCTTTCGTGGTTATTTAAGATAATAATTATGTGAGATTCGAAATGGTGTCGCCTAAGATTTTTTAAATATATTTTTTTGTATTGATTTTGCCAAAGTCATAAAATTTACTATTACAAAATATTACTCGGAACTAACGCTAAAAATTTGAGGACAGTCGGAAAGTGGTCCAGACTGGGATGACGCAGTTCTACGTAAGTGAATTGCGTAATGCGTCCCTTAACACACTTTTCAGTTTTCATCGTCTTTATCGGCTGCATTTCTACAGGAATGGTGAGACAATTCAAACTGTTCTACAAGCTCTTCATCAAATAAGATTAATTCAGCAGTCCATTGGAAAATAACGGAATATCATTCTTGATTAAATCATTATAAAAATAGAAAAGTTTAAAATGTATTTATTAAATGAAATATCTGATGTGGACAACACATGTACGCCTATTAAACTACAAATCGGTGGCTCGAAAAGTGAAAGATTGCAGTATTTCAAAAACGACTATCGGCGTCGCGACATCCATCTATTGACACATACACACACACAAGCTTTCTGGATGTCTCATTCCATTATTATATTACGTTTTCTTTTATTAGCTAAAAAGTTCCCAAGAGATTTCTTCGTGTTCCGAGACAACATTAGAGCTGTCAATGTCAGTAGATAAAACATTGGAAATCGACGGTTTCGACATTTTAGGCGGTAGAACCCACATAACTTGTATCTCATTCTCCTGCTGCAGACTTGTTCTTCTCCCCCATCGGGGGGAAAACCGGTATTTTACACTCAATTTTAACACTTAAAACAAGTAATAAGAATATTTAATTGTAGTGGAAAAATCGCGTTTGTAACCTTTATTACCGAACCATATGATCTCTCTAATTAATTTTAATATAATTTTGTATGTAAATTTCTTATGGCTTTCAAGTAAAGTACACCTTTCGTATCTTTAATTTCAACCAAAATCTATTATATTATTTATATTGATATAAAAGTTCTATTTACCTAATTTGAGATGTTTTATATTATATTTTAATATAATTTTTGATGAAAGTCTAATATGACCTGCAAGTAAAGTACCACTTCCGGTTTGCCAATGTTAACCGAAATTTATTAAGTTATTTATATTAATATGTTAATCTTATATATCTAATTTGAGAAGTTTTACATCATATTTTAATATAATTTTTGATGAAAATCAATAATGACCTTCAAGTAAAGTACCACTTCCGGTAATCAAGTAGTGACCAAAAAGGGAAATTCACAACTAGATTTTACAGCAATCCTAAATACGAAATTTTAACTTTCTACGGATAACCGTTTTTGAGTTTTTGAGCATCCCTCAAGGGAGAAAAGGCTTGTGTAATAGAGAAGATTTCTAATGGTGCCCAGACAACATTTCTTATTTAAGCATTTACTCACTTAGACAAAACTCCTTCGGCAAAAATCCTCAAGTGATCAGATTAAGTAACAGGACTCGTAAATTTACATATATATATATATATATATATATATATATACAGTTCTTATGAACGAAACAGGAAAATGATCAAATTCGAAATATCAAATCGGAGCTTCAAAACTTTCGATTACTTTATGCTACGAATAAAACAGAAACAAAAAAGTAAATGAATATGAAGGAAAAATAATGGGGAACTGGATTTTTTTGCGATTGCACGACGTATTATCCTTAACAATTAAATAATTGACCTCAAAGCGAAATGATTTTTATCACAACGAAACCACTTCCTAGAAGGAAAATCCAACGCGATGAGTCATAGGAAGTAGAGGATTTCAACATCATTGCGGTGAAGAACTATTGACGTATTATCAAGATTGGTTGTAAATGTGAAAGATCCAGATGAGTGCACCATGAAGAGCTCTGTTGATGTCGCTAACATATTACGTTTTAGGAAAAACATGCAATTTGACTACATACTGAGAGTAAACACAGGCTAAATCAACCACCGCAATGTAGCGAACAGATGTCAGATATCAGTCTTGTCATCTTGTCCAAGAAAAGGAGTTTTAATAAACAAGTATTTTGCCATTTTATAAATGAATTGGAAATATTAAAATATTAATCCGTCTATTCACTACGTGAATACAACGCAGGCAACGATCCATGCTGATATTATTTTACAAGAAATAACAGGTTGCCGATTCCATAAAAATTGTTTATAGGTACTATGAATGAATAAATGAATGACTTCCTTCACACAAGTCACAAACAAAGATTACGCATAGAGTCAATCCCTCATGGAAAAAATGGATAATATCCATGAAAAATATGTTATAATATACGAAATCCAAATATAAACAACATTTCCGATAGTGTGTTAGTTTGCCTCGATGAAGAAAAATCTTTTGACTGAACAAAAACAAATATGAACTTGACACGCTGCTATTAAGAGGAGAAAAATACAGCCTTGGCCAAAATCATTAGGCACAATTTTTATAAAAACAACCTGTCAGGAAATTATTGAAAAAGAATCCATTAAATAGATCTCTTTTGTCAAAACAAGGTTTGGAATCAGCAATAAATATAAAATTAGTTAATTAAATCAATTATTTTGGCTGGGGCTGTATAGGATCCGCTACCCGAAAGATATAAAAAAAAAAAAAAAAATGGAATTTTTTAGATGTATTTCAATTGGACAACTGCAAAAATAAAAACAGTTGTTCAAAAAGGTGAAATAACGTGTCCATGGTTATTTATAGCCAACTTTGAATAATACAACTGATGGCATAAGGATAATGTTGTAAGAGAAGAAATGGAAATGTGTGCTGGCCCTATCCACAGAAGGATATTGAAAGAAAATAAGACAGATTAACAAATGTAATGGAAAGGGAAGGAGTGGACCTGAAACACACGAGAACCAGAAGGCCCTTCGAAAATTGGGAGGAGCAAAAAGAATTGAGAGATTTGATCCAAGAACCAGTTAAGGTAAATTTTTAATGTATTTCTGCCAGCAGACAATATTGCTATTTTGATTGGAGGAAGAAAGGGCACAAATGTAATATCAGTGCCCTCCTCTGTGGTAAATAATCTGGAAGGTACTATATCTTCGGTCGATAGAAACTCCGTTGATACACAAAAGTGTGTTATCAGTTGAACTTACCTTGTTTTTGACACTAATGTCAAGAAATGCTTTCTGCTTTAAAAGTTTAATTCGGATAAGTTTGCTGATTTATTTAAAGCATAATTGTGGACTCACTTAGTTTTTGCATCAAGACCCACAATTGAACTTGAGCAGGTTTAAAGTTGAAGAACTTGAAGCAAGTTTAATAAATAGATAGGTATTTTAAGAAACTGATTTTATAATTTATGAAGGATCCTCCCGAATTTGCCCGAATGTCGCCATTTGTGCTAACTAATTCAATTGTAACATTCGTATTCATTGGAATTATTAAAATGATTACTGCTTTAATTAGATATTATTTAAAATTTTAAATAGTAATTACTAGTGCTGAAGACTTCCGCTCATTACGTTCGCCCAAAAAACAAACAAAACAACAACGGATTCTTTTCGGTCGGGGTCATATCGTAATTTCAATTATTATTGTTTTAATTAGATCACAGCTGTCGACTTCCGCTCGCTACGCTCGCTCAAGAGATAAACAAACCCCATAAGTTTCTTTTCAGTTGAGTTCGGGTCCTTACCGTAATTTAAATTATCACTCCTTTAAATTATTACTTCAACTTTCCCAGATCACCGGAAGTCGACAGCACTAACAATTTTAAATAACATTTAATTAATGCAGTAATAATTTTATAAGTTCAATGAATACGAATGTTACAATAGAATAAAAAGCAGTTGGTTAGCACAAATGGCGCTAGAGTGTGCTAGTCCAGAGACCGCGTAGGTTCGGGAGGATCCAGTGATAACGCGCCCCTATTGTAAAGTTGTACCGATGCCATCCAATGGAGGATACATTGGTCGATGAGGGACATTGGTACATAATGCAAGCTTTACGATTTTTTGGGAGAATATTTTGTGTTAATGTTTCGCAAGTATTTCACACAACTTTTCCTCTCAAAAATCATAAGCGAATTAGGTTGCTAGAGAAACCTACTCCAAGTTCAATTATAAATCCTTGTATAAAGTTATTTGGATAGTAGTAAGTTGGATTTTAAAAAAGTTTGTACGTTAATACCTTTTGATTCTTACAAAATACTTTGTAAAAAAAAAACTTATGTATTTATTAAATCTTGCCTATTCACTATGGATTAGAATTCTATTTTAAATTCAGTTGGTACCTTAAGAAAGGACACGAACAATTGGGCCTACTTAGGTCTCCAACAGGAAAGATGGATGTTAGGATAGGCTAAGGATAAAATTAAGGTAAACACGGCACGGCATGGGGTCACGGATTCCCTCGCGAGGAAAGCACTCAAATAGGAATTGCATTTTTTTTTTTAACTTAATTTTAAGAACCAAGCCATTCTATTATTTCAAATGCGGTTCCAAATAAGGCTATTTCGGGTAAACGCTATTTGACAGCTACTGTTTTCAATAAGGCACCATCATACATATTGCATAAGGTGGTGAAGAAGGCCCTGATTAGAAAATACTGCCAGGGCCATCTGTATTCCTCTACCACCGTGGCGAGTATTTACATTCCGCACGCGGGCTCGGGGCGCGCCGGCGGGAACGTTGAACGAATTTATAGCAGCTCTCTAATTCCCCGCTCTACTTCCACAGGAGGGGCGAAGGGATTCGAATGTCGGCGGTGACGTCTACCGAGATCTGGAGAGGTCGTTAAAGTTGATAGGTGCAGCAAGCGTCACAGTTTGGATAACGATTCGTCTATACATGACCCTCATTGGTAACTGATTAACATTATTTATAAACATATATATATATATATATATATATATATATATATATATATATATATATATATATATGTATGGTGGTCGGGGTGGCCGAGCGGGTTAGCGCGCTTGCAAAAGTGCACCTACAGTTCGAATCCCGGCACTGGCACTACTTTAATTTAATTAAAGTAATAATTCAAGAAATTTATCACCCCTCCCCCTCGGGTATGTGAGGCCCGTCATCCTACTGGAGGCTACTCACACAGACCGGGCGTGAGTGTTGGACCCTACACCGTGTACCTTAATTGTGAATCGCGTTGTGGTTTTCCAGGACATAAAATAGCCGCCCGGAGGTTTGATCCATGGACGGTCTGTCTCGGGGAAAGAAATATAGGTCCTCGTGCGCCTGCTGACTCCGAACAGCCATAATCCGTGGATCTAGACCGATTTGTCAATGTCCTTGAACCCGAGTGAGTCGGTGGGAAGGACACTGCCGAATTCGTCCCAAAGAGACCTGTTATGGAGCATTGGGCAGCCTGCCGCTGCACCATGGAAACCATGGTCCGCAGCAACGTGAGGTTGGGTGACCCCCTTCAGGCTGTCTGTGCTCCCGCAAGCGATAAATGTATGTAAGAACACCACATCGCGCGGCCAAAGATCTACAAGGTCTACAGAGCCAACCGAAAAAGAAAAAAAAATATATATATATATATATATAAATATATTATGTATCTTTCCCTCATACAGTAGCCTGTATGAGGGCCGTGTATTTATTTATGTGCAAAAAGCTCCATGCAAACAGCCAGCTATTAACCTGTATCAATACATCTCCATACAAATCTTCCTCGTGAACACATTAAATTAAATAATAGAAAAAAAAATACCAAGATAAGAAAAAATAATAATATAAGAAAAAAGATAATACATCCACGCAAGATAAATGATAATTACAAAATAAATCAGTCCCCTGGATCGTCTTGAATGAGTTGAAAGTCCACCTCAAGAGCAAATTTCTTCATCTCTTTTAATACTTCTTAAAGATGTCCTTCTCGCTGTATATATATATGTAGTCTACTAGGAATGGACCATGAGAATTGATGTTTCCACACTTCGATACCAAACTATAACCAATCCGCTCCATCTTTAAGTCTATTTAAGTCAATCTGGTTCATATTATGTACCTCATTATATAATCTCATACCTAGTTTAGTGATTGCTAAGTCAAGAAATGGGTCGAATATAAAAAATTAATATTTATTAGAAAAAGTAAATATTATTTCTAAAATCTATTTTTAGTCGAAGCAAAACGGAAGAATTAAGTAATGTATGCCAAACTAATGACACATAACTGAGAGCTTACTTGATCGAAAGTAAGCAGGTTGGCTATGTGCTTTATACACCTTGACTAATCCCTCAAAGATATATCCTTGATCTCTAATGCACGTTCAACCATCATATCGATGGTCAGCTTCATAAATATTGTAACAGCAAATTTTATGTTATGATAACATTAGCTGCAAACAGATGGTATGTACCGTAGATTAGAAATTTTCCAACTCCTAGCTGCAATGACGGAATTGATACAATATCTGTGAAGCTGACCACCGATATATCCTCAACCAGACAATTGTTATCGCACATTGACTCCTTAAGTAGATATGAATAGTGAAAACGTACCATATCTATATGCATCCAATAGGGAGCGACAAGAATTAATTCAATGCAGGCACACTAATATGCTCTAGATGGCACCTGTTTAATATTACGGCAATAGAACGACTCTGTATCCGACAATGATAGCTCACTACTGAATCCTCTCAGGTCTGATGAAAATGAAATTGATTTTCAAGAGTTGCTTCATAGAGTTTTCCATATTCGCATCTGTTTTGAACTAGAGGCAGAGAAATGCTTTACAGCAATGCTGCCCAAATACCTTGGGTTGCTACGCACACAGCATACTCATCAATCCACCGTTAGACATAATATATATAACAATTTTTTTTTTCTTTCATTTTAATTCTAAATACATTATGCTCATCGCTACATTACCACATTATATCTATTCCTTCCCCCCCCCCTCCCTTTTTGTTTGCTGTAAACCTTCTATCACTCTGCAATCTATCCCTTACTTCTCTTTTCCAGTGACCCTCAACTATTACTTAAAATAACTCTATTTTTATAAATAAAAATTAGGAAAAAACAAATAGCTCATAAAATAAACTACTCAAAAATTAAACCAATATCACATTATAGATGCGCATACATAAGCATCAAATTGGTACAAGAAATAATAAATAAATAAAAAGATATGAATAAATACCAATGGCAACAAATATACTTAAAGATAAAATAAATAAACAAAAATCATAATGAATAAATAATGAATATCCTCTAACTAACTACCATAAAAGTGATGGTACATAATCCCAAGGGAGTCAAGTATAATATTCTCGGGCAATACCGCAACATCCCTATTTCTAACACCTAAGTCTTCCATAAAACACCTTGTTCTGTTTGGGATTGTTCCGAGAGACCCAGAACTTGTTAAACACTACATTAGAAATGAAAATCCTATTAGCATAAATACGCACGAAATAAGTTATTTCAATTGTATTATTTAATTTTTCAATCGTCCTTTTTTTTAATTATGATTGCATAGACACCTCTATATGTCAGAAAGTGGATATTACGTAATGACCTTAACATTCCAACGATGCATTTGTTTATTGAAACAACGAGCTGATTCGACGACAAAACGGCCGGACACACGAACGCAAAATTACGAGAAACATTCACAGTAATCTCTCAAAACCGTAAAAAAAGACTTAAAATGACCTGTATGAGGAACTTATTGTAGTAATATTTTTTTATTGTTTTCTCTCCCTCATTCTCTCCTTTCTTTCTCGTAAACTTTGACCCTTCACTATAGAATATATCAAGCTCAGAGAAACCGGCCTGAAATATTCACCTCTGGCATGCCTTTCAAACCATTTGCCAACCAATAGGCATAGATATAAATTAATTTAATAAAGAGAAACAAAAAATATCGTGCATTCAATAAACATCAATATTAAGGTACTACAGAAAGATTGCAAGCTGGAAATGGAATGTTCATTCAAAATAAATGACATCAGAGATATTGTAATATTTACCGACCGGGAGAGGCTTAGGTTTCAAGCAAGTTGCCCTGCCAGAGAGGATGTTGATGATTTTATAAATAAACATCTCATCATAAGCAATCTTGCCAGAGATAAATACTTCATTTTAACTTATTGTGCATTTTGGAAGGATAAAACTCAAATAATATAAGAGACATTTATAATTTAAGTAGCATGCAAATAATAAAAAAAAATGTCCAATTACATATGATATATATTCTTATTACATTAAAGTTAATTTATGATTTTTCTTAGAATAGAATTACTTTATTGTGGAAAAACGAAATAATAAGGTCAAGAGCTTATTTTTTACTAATACCAAGGTATTAGTAAAAAAAAATACCACATACATGAAAGGTACAATTTTCATACCGTTAAATTTACTTCAATTCATATCATTACATTTAAAGTTTTTTAAGCTTAATATGATTCTCATGGGTTATTTAAGAGCTCATGGAAGCAGTAGATTTGGCGCCTTATTTTAGTGAATTGTCATGTTTCGCATTTATTTTATAATTGCATATTATATGATATAAAATATGATATGTATGTAATAAAACAAAATATGCATATGATAAAATGCAAAATATGATTGTTTGTAATAATCAATATACATACATAATCAATACATGTCTAAGGCGAAGCATAGCCTCTGTAGGTACTGATAGTAATTCTGGTAGCTAGAGTGAGCTCTTCATTGGTTGTGTAAGAGATGCAATTTGAACATAAAATAAGACAAGCTTAAAGCATTCGCTACTTATGTATAACATAATGCATGTTATGATTTGAACGCACAGTGTATTATTTCACTTTACATTTTCTAATTGAAAAAACGTAAATTTCTATCATCTACAGCAAACGTCATATGAATTTCTTGATCGTGATGATCTATTAGGAAAAAATATTATATTAATATGCAATAATTACAATTTCTGTACAGAAATTAGTAAATTTATAATTATTTTTTTTATTAATGATTAAAGTTTGTTCCATAAATGTTGGAAACGGGAAGCAGTTTCCTGTCGTTCAAAGTAAGTCACTTGTCTAGATATATAACATTAAAATTAAAAACATAGATCCACACTTTCTTTTTTATTTACAATCGGGTCTTCTGCAGAATCAGGGCACCACTGATTTAAGTAGTAATCATTACAAGTTACCACATCACCTGTATTACTTAATCATATGGCTTTGTTAATTTTTTTTTACATATGATGTTATGTAACCTATGAATGTTAGAAACTATAGTTCAGTATTTATCAAGATGAGAATTTTACAGCTCATTAAGGATATACCGAACAAGGAGAAAGCCGTTCTCTTTTTGCAAGAAAAGGGAGTAATACACAAGACGAAGCAATGCTCGCAGGGACATAATATGTATCTAAGCCTGAGGGATCAAGAGGACAGATGGCGATGCAGTAATAGATGTAAGGAAGGGTACATGGCTAGAAAATACTAATTTATCATTTCAAAACATTATATATTTCATTCATTGCTAGTCAAAAGAATGTACTACAGTAAAATTTTGTAAGGAAGAATTTGCTAAGCGAGGTTCGCGAGTCCATTCTTGATTGGTGATGATAGACTCAAAGTAGAAAATAGACGAAAGTCTCTTTTCTAGACAGAGACATTCGTCTATTTTCTAGACAGATAAATAATGTTGGGAAAACGTACCCCCAACAGTGGGTCTTCGGCGGTATATGTCGGGAAACTAAGGAGTGCTTTCTTTATGAAGTTTCCGACAGAACTGAAGCAACATTAATTAGCGTGATTAAAGAGTGTATTAGGCCTGAAACCCTCATTATTTCTGACTATTGGAGGAGCTACAGTAGTGTGCCTTAACTTTATGGTTGCAAATTTAAACACCAAACTGTAAACCATAAGAAGAAATTCCGTGATCCAGAAACAGGAGCTCAAACCTATACTATAGAAGGTTTGTGGGCTCTTGCTAAAAGGCATAACAAAATAGAATGTGGGACTTTATGTGGCGGAAGAAATATAATAACGAAAATCTTTTTGAGAGGATTTGGAAAGACATTAGATTTCATGTCTCCAATATAAATATTGTAAATATATGATTTTTGCCGTTATTGTTAATATTGAAGATGTTAATCACAGATTATACACTCTTGAACCAGGTTAATCACTGGTGCCCGTATTCTGCATAATAGGCAATTATTCTATAATTGCTATGATTATTCTTGCCGCATAAAATATTTCATGCTATAAAATATTTCATGGCGGATTTTAGGCACCGGATGACATTGAAAATGACAGTTCAGCTCTTATTTTTGGAACTGATGGGTGTTCAACCTGGTGACAGTAGCACTCTACACACATGTATTTTTTATCTGAGGACCTACACATGTGTTTTTATGAGCTGGCAGTCGAGTGGTTCGGAGGTCCAAAATACTTATAGTGGAGCCAATATATTTATTTATCAAGGTGTAAAATGAGTTTCCTGCCAAAGGCAATCAGAAATTTCATAACCACTACTTGGCAGGAAAAGTTGAAAATGAATTTGAGATTAATTTTAATTATAACCTACCAATATTGATAAATCATTTTTTTTTTGTCTTCAGCTGAAATAGAATATATTTTTTCAATTAACATAATCGAATCCATAAAATCAATGTAGTGAAAAGCACATTAGTTTATTTACTTCATTCAGATAATTATAAAATTAATTTTTGCTTTTGAAGCATGGTAATGACTAAAGACAATGCAAACATTTCCAACTTTTTTTTCTCGGTAAGGAGTGATTTGAAAATCAATGGCTACTTTGAATTCCTGAAATGAAATTAATATCGTGAAGGCCAATAAGTTTTTAGTGGTTCTTGCATTTAAATAAAAAAAAAAATTTCTTGACCAATTGCACAATCAATCTTTTGTAAATGGGCATAAAATGTTCTCTCATCGAGCTACAGATAGCATGTCGTTCCTTTGAACTGCCTTTCATTTAAGGTGATATTCACAATTTTTTTTTTCTTAATTAAACATCTTATTTACTTATTTAGGTATGATATTGCTTTTTCTCGTTGAACTGTGAATCGTACCGTGTTATTACCAAATAGGAGAAAAATTATGTGCGCATGAAAGCCGCAAATCACTTCTTTTGAAAAAAATGCAAGAAAAGGTTTAATCATTTACCAATTTTTGTAGGAAGTATATTTTTTCAAATATCTTCTTATTCATTTTACCTTTCCTGTTTATACTATGTTGAATTTTGTTTCCAATAATAAATCCTAACACAACAAAATTTAAATTTACAAATTTATGATGATTTAATTTGGTTTTCCTGTGATTAATAATAACCCATCACCAGAGAAGTCAGTCACTAGGCTCACTTGCCGGACAATGTCCCCCCACCCTTACCAGTACCAGTACCAGTATCAGTACCAGCGAAGTGTGGGTTTCCGCTTTTCTTTAATAAATCATCAAATAAGGTTGTGGACCAGTTAAAGATCCTGAGAAAACTTTAGACGAAATACTTCGGACTTAAAACTAATATTTTGGACGAACTTTACCGTAAACTCATTAATGTAGGAAGAAACAACTCAGAATTACAATATATCTTTAAGGTGAAGGTATTTCCTTCAATTAATTACGCTCAATATAATAAAATAGCTCATGAACCTCGTGAGACCATAATTGATATGCAAGAAATCATAAGCGAAGATCCCAAGGTTATTGCACATGCGGTATCCGAGTACATTCAAAACCTGTATAACCTTTGAAAGCACTTACAATATTCTAATTTAGTTTTAAATAACTATAGCGGTTGATACACCTCGAAATAAATATACTCCTTTCATTTATTTACTTTAATTGATATAATTTTGAAAAAAAAAATAGCAACTTACTTCCACCTGACTTGTCCTAGACAAATTATTTTTTAAAATGTTTAAAAATATATATCTTGAGGTAGCTGAAGAGGTAAAATAATTTGTTTTGCTATTCGGCAGTGCTTTATTATATCAATGATGTGAACATCCTTAATAAAGTTTGTGTTTTACCATGATGCTGATAACTACGTCAAAGGGAAAATTAGAGAGGGATATAGTATTCTAGAGAGATTTAATCCTAACAAGACTTTCCGTAGCGACAATACCCGCCAGACGAGCCATCGATAGCGATGAAGCTGATACAGCCGATGAATTATATCGAGCCGCGGAGGAGGGAGTGACATTAAGATACTACTGCTGACCTTTCCAGCTCATTACCACCTCAACGGAATAAATCTGCAACCGTCGATAGCACAAATACCAGATGATATCGGGGCAGGAGACCAAGAAAGGCCCAGCAAAGGGTCAAGGACCCTTTATAAATACAAGTGCTGCACCCAACTGTGGGGGCTGCACTGCATTGGTGCATGTGTCCCATCAACTCCACAGATTTCTATCATACAAGTTTAGAAAAGAAAATTCATTAAGTGACAATAGGATGAGTAAAAGCTTCACGGAAGCTTGATTGCATCATCAACCACTAAATGCATGTTAATTGATACACGCATTCTTATTACCTTGTGTCTCTGGAACTACCCATACTATAAAAAAAAATCATTACATTGTTTTGTAAAAATATCTTAAAAAAACAAGAGGTGACAGATCATATTTGGTTTTAATTTAAACTCTAAGGAAACACTGAGGAATGGTACGTTAATAGTCTTAGCGAGGGACTGTACAAATAGTTCCTTCTCCGCGTTGTCAATGAAAAGTGTACGAACATGTGACAAGCAGATACGCAGGTATTAATCACATAAATGAGGCTGTTGCACCACTTCAAAATATGTCAGAGTTTAAAACCGACTAGTTGTCTCTTCCATGTTTGTTACTAGCAACATATTATGAAGCTGTTGAAAATTTCTAGTAAAGTCGGTTTTCTTGATAATCTTCGCCACGTAAAGTAAAATTTAAATTTAAAAAAAATTAAGTTAAAAAAGCCTTAACAATTAATCAGATATATTCAATGTTTCCAAATAAGCTTTGTTTAAATGTTTGCAGTATGTAATATACAATATTTCCAGGGAGTCTTTTTCTTTTTAAAAACTGTTACATAAAGCTTTTCTTATTGAACTTCAGTAAAATTCAATGGTTATTCAATGGATTTAAAAATTATTATTTCTTATAAAAAATTAAACTTTACTATATTAATTATTAATTACTATAGTAGGTTAAATAAATTTTAATGATCGATTAAGGCATCGAAAAATCTTTACAGAAACTAATTGATTTACTGTACAATTAAATCTTTAAAAAGAAATAATCACATTTAATTTTATAAACATGATTTCTTTCTTTTATAGATAAGAGTGATATGCTTACATGCAACGATATTCCAGGGTATTAATTACAACTATGAAGAAATTTCTCATGTGTTTACAAAAATGTTTAGATAATAATAAAAATATATTGCGGTTATAATAGCAGAGAAAATCAAATCCAACTTATATTGTTTTTTTATTGACACCTTCTTGGAACGCAAAGAAAAATATAATTGTGCATGACGGTTGCAGATACACGCGTGGATGCAGTCACGTATACAAAGTAATCTGTTTACTATTTGCGTTCTATTCTCGGATGGCCAACATATCGATGTGTCCAACGGTCTGCCAATGTCTGGGCAATAAAACCGCTGTTTATGCGGTTGGACCCCGGTCATACATAGTATTGTTCGTCTAAGTTTAGATTTTCACTGGTAGGGTGAACAATGGAATCCAGAATAAAAAAAAATATGATAACAAATGAGAGATAGCTGCCGCGGTTGGGAGATACGGCCTAAAAACAAAAACAGTAAAAAACAAACGCTTTACTCTTAAAGTGTGCCAAAGTTTCCATCTAGATAGCTTCTACGGGAATGCAAAAACAATTAACTAATAGGATGAGTAAATAAAAATAAAAATGTTTAAAAACATATTAGAATTATATAATAGAAATCAGAGACTTATTTATATAAAGTAAAACTAAATTGAATCAGAATTAAAATCATAAACACTAAGAGTGATCATAATCTTCTTTGTAAGTTCCTACATTATATTTCATTTCACTTCATTTCTGATTCTTGGATGTATAAGACGTTATGTCCATTTTTTTTAACGATGTAGCATAATTACACATTTGAATTTAACTTTTTTATCATTACCTAGAAGTACACCTAACTATGTCCTAAACAATAGTAAGAGAAGTCACGAGCATATGTTGTTAAAAGAACACTATGTCCATTTGTATTCAGAGAAATTCTAATTCTTTTCCTGTAAACTTAGGGAAATGTAACATACCTCGGAGGTACATATTCAATTTTCTATTGCTCATCTGTAACACCATTTTCACGGATACCTTTGTAATGCAGTTGTTTTTGTTTTGCTTCATAAGATGCTAATTGGAAGTAAAGATTACTTCCAAAGCATATCATTAAGGAAGCTGACGTTAGTAGACGTTATCAATCCCATATATTGCTAGTAATAAACATCGAAAAGGCAGTAAGCCTTTTTTAAACACTGACATATTTAAGTGGTGCATCAGCCTCACATATGTGAGTAATGACTAACAAAGCTGCTTGCCACATGTTCATCCACTTTTTATTGACAATACGGGAGGCAGGGTATTTATTGAAGAGCCCTTTAGAAAGAAAATTACTAGACCAGTCTTTGAGTTCCCTCAAGGATTAAAATTAATAGTACATGTCATCCATCGCACTGATGCAAGTACATAATAATGAAGATAACAGAGTTAGACAATAAAAAGTAATTAAAGGAAGAAATAATTCGATTGAGAGTCAAAATCGAAGTATTGAACAGTACAATAATTACTGATGTTTAAGAAATAAAATAAAAACATGGAAATCAAAATTTAAAATTATTTTAGGCAATGATCCCAAATTGAGGTATCAATGTTAAAATTCGGAAGCATAGGACACCTTCCTCATCAATCTATAACTAAAACTGTGTAATATGCGGCAGAAATTTATTATAAAGAGAGATTTAGATTATCAATGATACTTAGTTACTTATCTAAGAGAAAAGTGAAAACAGAACTCTATAAATTCACGCATGAAGAAATTATACTCTTGCAGGAACTAAATTGTCTAAATAATAAAATAAGATAATAAACAAAATAATAATCAATTAATTAAAGTAATGCTTATTTATAACAGACCTATAATTAATTTTAGTTTTTTGTTTAAATGAAACTGAATATTGCGGTGAATCTTATCTGACGGATCAGATATATCATGTTATGTTTTGTTTCTCATTGATTTCATTAAATAATCAATTTATGTGATTTGATGATTTGAATATAAAATTAACTGAAATAAATAGATAAAAAGAACAGAATTGTTGCTAATTATTTCTCTTTTTTTTAGGGGAGGGGAGGAGGGTGACGTGAAAATTTGTTTATAACTTCAATTATTCATTTATTAAGTTATTTTGCATTTTAGGGAGTTGATAACCTTAAACAAATACGGATTATTACTAGCTTAATTGTCATTGTATTTAATTATGTTTGAGTAGCTATTGTTTGCTGTCATCTGTTTCCTAAGTTTTTCACTGAAACGAAATGGAATAAATAACTAAAAATTACATAGTTCATTGATCTACATTATTATCATTCTGACGCATAGTGCCGAAGACGTTCTGCGTCAACAGCAGAAAACTACCAACTTTCCACAGATCAAAGATTTCATGGACGAATTTTCCGTCTGTTTACCTTGCCCTTAACACCTATTATACAGGCCTAGAAATAAATTCTACGTGGAAGGCAAGAACCACACGCCTCCTTAAGGTGAGTTTACACCGAAATGTTTACTAGCAAAAATGCTATCAAACTGTTAATAACATTTTTTTAATTAGCATTCGAATGCCTAGGTACCATTTACAACGGTGAACGAAATGTTATTAACAAGAATAACATTTTGATGCCAACTTTTTATGCCGCACAATGTGCAAAATTACCACTTTGAGGGGACAAAACTCAGTAATCTCTTCAAACTTATCGGATTGGTGTAAAACAAATATTTAATACATTTTCCTTCATTTAAAAGCCTATCAAATCAATATTAGGCTGTATGAACATGTGAAATCATACAATCAAAAATTTTGTGATTCGACTTCGAATCAAAAAATAGGTTAGAGATCGAAAAAAAAAAAAAAAAGAAACTAGTTTTTAATAAATTCTATATTTTATAATTCATAAATATGTAAGTAAGTATTATTTGTTAATACAAAAAAACGTTTATCCAAAAAGCTTATATGACATTTTTCCATAATTTTAACATGAGCAGAGGTCCCATGAAAACTATCTCAATTGACATTTTGGGCAAGAGTAAGATCGTATTTTATTAATCTTTAGTTTCTAATTGTTTGTCTTTAAGGCCCGAATGTCCGATATACCTTTATTTGTTTATTTTTTTTTTATTTTGTTTTTTTAACATTAGGTCATTTTTGTGATTGGTTTATCGTTTAAATTATCTTCGTGATTGACGTCATCATATTGATCAAACCAGTCTTTCTTCAGCCACTGCTAATTTTTCATATTTCAAAATTGCTTGGATATAAATGAGGGCAATTTAGAACAAATTGAATACTTCTTTATTAAAAAAAATAGCTATAGTTTCTTATGGACATCATTATCTTACATCTTGATGAACGCTGTTATAGAAAATCTAAGATACTCGTATTCAAATTTATTTGAGGATTCATCATTACTTCAGTGCTTGAACTTTTTTTTTTTCGTATTTTCTTGTGGTAACGGAATTTTTATCTAGTCAGCTCCACGGATTATAACTTACTCCTCTTAGTGAAGAGAGATACAATCTTTAATCTTCAATTAACTTTTTTAAAGTTTCTAAAAAAATCTAATCATAGAAATTTTTAAAAAACCTAAATTTTCAATCATAACCACCATCTAAATAAAGTTCAAAGACTCAGAATCCGTTGAACAAATTTCGAGCGCTGTAGGAACACTTGTGTTTGTTCTTACAATGTTTAAATGTACTCAGAGAGGGGTGATTGATCTGGTCAAATTTTAATACGTAGAAGACACTTATTTCTTCAACAACAATTCTTGTTAGTAGAGGAAAAGGAAGCTATTCCCTTTAAATATTTACAAAAGATCAGAAATAAAATACATATCACTGTCCAAAATAATGAACGGTAAAAAGTCTTCGAATTCAAGATAAAAAAAAATGTCGAATGCTTTTTATATTACTTTTTGTATAATTATAATAATAATTTATCATTACTTGCTATTTATGTCAAAAATATCAAAAGGCTTGAACGCAAAAAACTTACGATTTGAGCATTGAACTGCATATTTATATTTTACAAAGTTTACGGTCGACTGAATAAGTTTGAGAACATAAGCTTGGGTCTTCAACGATTAGCATGAACAATAACTTAGATAATTTATCCATTTGAAGGGGGACAATATGGTCATTAGAAAGCCAGATGTTATCCGGAACTGTCGGTGGAGAAGAAGAGCTGCAGACTCGATAGTAACCATAATCGGGAAGCGGCTGATGGTGGTGACGCTGGTAGGAAGCCAGTCGTGGAAAAGTTTCAACTGGACCCTGGCCAAGACTCAACAAATACCTGCCTCGTGTTATTTACGTCCGTGCTCTCCGCCGCGTTGGCACTCCCCACCGACCCCTTTGGCTCGAAGAAAATGCGCCCAGGGTCTCCCCAGTCTTGATAGAGGGGAACGGGACTCCGCCCAAGATTCTGTCTACTCAGGAGCATAGGAAAATGGCTAGTAGGAGTATTTGGGAGTGGCGTGTGAAGCCAACACGGTTCTTTGGTAAGATGGGATCAACAGAAAATGGGAATTCATCATCAAAATTAGACGGTCCTCTACTGTTTTTTATCTTATTTATGAAGATAGATCAAAATTCGCGTGAGAAGTATGAATTCTTGGAAGGAACAGTTCTCTTAAAAAAAACACAAGGTAACCTGGCCAATGTATCTTTGCAAACAATGGTGATCTATGTAACAAATTTCTAAACAGGTGTGGTTTAGATAAATAGTCAACTTTTCGTCCCATATCTCATTCCTTTCAAAAATGGGAAAAAAAGTAGGAAAGACAATTAGTGAAGACGATTGGGACGTGGCCACCCACTAACCGACAAGACCACTGCCAATGCGATCAGTATGCGAGTGGCACCTGCAGGCAGGAACAGACCCGCTAATTCAATCAGCTCACAGCTAACACGGACAGTCCTATTTAATATTCAGGGGGTGCTCAAGGCCGAAGCAAGATAGCGTGAAGGTTAGGGCGATCCTATCGCGGCACATTACTGTGTCGTCACGACAGGGGATATCAGCGTTTGGCTCGAGAATTTTCAAGAGTACTGCACGATCAAACACCAGAAGGGGTAACCCCCAAGATTATTCGTGGGAATATGAAGAAATAAGATGGATGAGTATGGAAAACATTATAATTGTTTGTTGGAAGACGCCATCCGAAACGTCAGAAGCATTGAAAGATTGCTTATGGGAGATTACATCACCGTCAAATAAAATAAAGATAACTTACACCTAAAAAAGCATGAGTTACAATTGATTTATACATATAAGTAATACAGATGGTGTACTAACAACTATGACGTATTAAATTAACAACTGAAGTATTGAAGGATTAAATTTGATAGACAAAATTAAAATAGGAAATTCTGTTTATTGTACAAATACGTCTTAACTTACCCAAGATGCCCTCGTCTATCTAAATATAATTTCTTTACTTTAATTTTGTAAGACAAAAAAAATTATAAGCGATACAAATAAAAGGTTGATTTAAAAAATCATCCCATTGCCAAACTTGTCCGAACAGTTCACGTCCTTCTAGAATACAAAGCCTTCTCTGCTGTGTAAAAGGGTAAAACCTGAAGATGGATCGGCAATGGAAGAAATCCTGCAGGATGAGGAAGATACAATTAAAAAAAATTTGGAATACCTAAGATGATCAAAATTTTACAATATGGACCCTAAGGGGGTAGAGGCGGAATGAATAAATAATGAAAAATATCATTTTAATTTACAAATTTAAATCATAATAAAATTAGATTTATCTGTTGCCTGAACAAAAAAAAACATTTGGTTTATCTTGTTTTAGGCAGAAATAGTTCTGTGTATGAGAGATAAAAGAACAAATTAATGTTTAAAAAAAAAATTATTGTAAAATAAAATTTCTTAATAAAATTCAAACCAGAAAATTAAAATTTAATGAAAACCAGTGATCAAAATCAGTAATTCAAAAGAAATTTGAACTATTGTTCTTTGATATCGATTTATTTAAAAGGTTAGACAAAAATGGTACTAAGCATTACAATACTTAAGTAATACAGCTTTTTTAAATTCAGAATGTTTTTTTCAAGATTCAGTATAAGCAGGAAAGAGGTTTAACCCTAGTTAGTAGTTTATACCTGTTATTAAGTACTTTGTGACGGGTCCATTTTTTCTTAATAAACACATTCGGCGAACAAGTAATTTGCATGAAATACATTCAATGAAATACATGAAATACTCATTCAACATGGAAAGGTATCGTTTTTGATGTAAGGACTGTGTTTGTACCTTCTTTTTTTTTTTTTTTTTTGCCGGAATCAACCATATTATAACTAGTGAAATTTAAAAAAAATATTTTGTACCCTATGGTAATCATCTTTGTACATTAGTCATACATTATCCATTTCAAATTTAGACTCCTCCGACCACCAAATGAGAAAAATCACAACTAACAAATTGGTGCCTCTGACTTAAGGTACGGGTAATATGGAACCTCTTAGTATTTTTTATTTCATTAATTTTTTAAAAATAATTGTTTGAATTATTATGTAAGGAAAATCAATATAGAACAATGTCTTTAAGTCAAAATTTAATTATAATATATGAACCCTGCTTCATTGACTATTCCATCCCTTCCTTCTCCTCAACCATTGATACACCTACATTTCGATGGAACAGCTTCCTCCACATCATCATTTGTTGCAGTTTCCCTTCCAGCTTTTTATTTTTGCTTCTCTAGAGTGATTCTTGAAGCTGTTTTGGAGAGGAACGGAATGGAACCCGGTTCCATATTAATAAACAGTAATAACCAGCATCTATGGGGTTCCATATATTAAGCATCGCCCACCTTGAATTAGATATGTCAAAAAAAAAAAAAAAAAAAAAAATAGAGGAACATGTCAAACTTATCTTTTGAAAGATATGATGAATCGGTAAAAAAATTGAACTTTTCAACTTGAACACACTGTGACAAGTGAACCAACAACCTGCCCTTCAGATTGAGGCAGACACTGTTCATTCCTTATCATTACCAAGATATTAAGGAGTTCCATATTATCATCACTCCCCCCTACTCAGTAGCGTAGCCAGGGTTTCGTTTCGGAGGGGAAGAGGGAGGGGTCCATCCAAGGATCTTAAAGAAACCCACCCCAACCGCTGTTATAAGGCTCTATATATAATATTTTCCATGCCTAGGTATATTATTTATCAAATAACGTCAAAATAGGTTTATACAATTTTTGTTTAAAGATAAGAATAAGTAAAAATATTTTGTAATTTTGGGGGGAAGGGGAGAGAGGAGAGGGAAAAGAAAGCCCTCTGGCTACGCCACTGTCCCTCTACTAGTAAAAAAAGTTATGGTGAACGTGATAATGGAAAACACTTCGAATATTAAAATTCCTGACGTCTAATTTTTGTAATTGACCATCAATTGCGTAATCAAATAATCTTAAAGTTTCTTAATCGCTTAGGAACATCAAATTAGCCCTTAAATATCGGTCCTGTCAAGTTGGATTACATTGAAAAATGAGGAATCATTCATCGTTTTGGCATTTGTTAAATAATCGAAATGTTTTTGATACTTAAAGTGTGAAATTGCAATTTACAAAACAATATACGTAATATAACAATATACAATATAACAATAACAATATAACAATAACAATATAACAAATAACAATAACAATATACGTAAACTGAACTTGCATTGAATAGGCATGCCAATGTAAATTCCAATCCATAGAATGCGCAAAAACCGTTAAAAATTACCATAACAATCAGTTATACCTAATAACTGATAACATAGCGGAGTCTGGTGGCTTTTTGCTTGAATCCAGTATCTACTCAATTATCCAAAACATAATTAGATGGTCGTAAGGATTCCATTGATACGTTATTATTTTAAGACTCAATGACAAAATGCAATTGCGTCTCCCTTTCGAGGAATTTGATAAAGGGCATCGAAACTTTTAAATCTCCATTCGAACTAAATATCGCCAAACAGTTTTGCAGTCATTTTCAGCACGATTTTCATGCTTCCTAGAGAATTTAGATCGTTTTTATTGGTTTTCTTATCGGAACATTGTTTCAAAGCAGAAATGCAGACGCTATGACCGACACTAATCAATTTCCTTTAAGCATGAGAAGAAATTGCAGTTCTTGTTGCCAAAGCAATATCTTGAGCAAGTTTCTTATCTTCAACACCGCCTTAGGAAGCCTTCCAAAGCGGTAAGGATTAATGTTGGACTTCTACCCACAAACTCTCGTTAATTTGTTGCTTTTTGCAGTAAAATCAAGAACATTTTGTAAAATTATTATGGGTTACATAAATTGTATCTATAACACTAACACATCATCATAGAAATATTATCTATTTATTATAATAATGATTGTTTTTCTTAAATGCAATGTTGCCTGTTAAAAAGTAAAAATAGAGAAATTATTATAGAATACGTTGATAATAATGCAAAATATTACTTCTGATGCTGGTCAGAAATAATTTATAAAAAATATTTCTGATAATAAACTATTGTAGCATAGCTATAAAAGGAGAGGGGTATTCAAAGTAGGTTTTAACATAAATATATTAGTTATCGATGAATGAATTTAACAAATACGCAAATTTAATTGCTATAATAATAATTAATATAGCTAGATTCTTTAAAAGTCGATATCATTAATGGTATATTTGATTAAAAATCTTGTAATGTATTAAATATACATTTATAATAGAACTGATTATTTCACTAGAGCCCAATAAATTGAAATATAACAGAAATAACTTTTAAATTGCACTAACCATAATGTGAGCTCCCACATTTACAAGCCGATAACCTTCAATGTTAAAAGGAAAACTCACATTAAATTTAGATGAACTGAAATACAAAGTTTTGGATGACTACAGCCACATTGGAACAAGACCAAAATCGTGTTATAAAACAAGCATACAGTCAACAAGACCATTAATAAACAATGATCAGGAAAATGTCCACATGATACAGAATCCCGATAATCATGGTTCCACTAAATCATATAGTAACAACATTGATGTTTTATTATTTTATTTGTTGAAAAAGAATTCTCTAGGATGTTCAGATTATTCACAAAATATTAGATATTCTAGAATATTAAAAAAGCAAGTATAAAAAGGCAAGACAACACTTTCCTTAAAGCCTTAAATACTAATTTTGATGTTGATCATTATTTTATGAATTGAGTATATATAGATAATTTATATATATATATATATATATATATATATATATATATATATATATATATATATATATATATATCGGAAGTAAATATATCTAATAACGATTGAATTAAAAAAAAAACTAATATTAACAATTTACAGAAGCGAGAAAAATTTACTAAATTATCTCATATGATTTTCGAAAAAAGTGGTATTATTAGTAATCTGGATGTGAAATCTCAGTAACCAGTCGCTCACAGGACCAAATACGATAAATCTCAAAATTAAGTTAGATTCAAAGTGCAGAGTATCTAATTGTCTACATACAGCGGCTATGCTATATATTTTAATTAAATTCTCAACAACTAAGGTGAGATAGCCCATAAATTAGAAACATTTAATTTACCCGGTTGTCTCTCCAAAAAAAAAAAAAAAAATTAAAAACTTGGTAAATCATATAAAATGGAATACCATTATAATGCTTAGTTTTCCCAATAAAAAAATGGTATCTCCTAAGCTAAACCATTTGTTGAACAAAATAAGAGCAAAGTGGTTGTCCGACGCTACTAAGAGAACTTCGTGGTGCGACTTAGAACTGGCGAACAAATTTCATCATCTATTCTTGTAGGATTAAATATTGTCACGCCGATTCCCAGATAGTTGTGAAACGAGCGATCACGATTTGGAATGAACCCTAGCCAGACGAAGATAACACAGGCCAACAAAAAAAAAATTTTGAAAACTTTTTTAATTTTAATAGTTGATCTTTATAGATTTTTATGTGCTGAATCTAAATCTGGCCTTAGTTTTTTTGTATCATCCATAGTTTTCCAGCAATATGCTTTTTATACTATAAATCCCTAAACGGTATACGGGAGAATTAATGAAACACTATGTTACATCATAAGCATGGTTTGTATTTACAGTGGCTACTTAAAACAGTGATATAATGTGCTAATACAGGTTTCACTTGTCAACTGGAATTGGTCTATAGTTTCTTTCCCTTTTTTCTTTGAAGCTTCTTGTGTAGCTTTTTCTACGATGAGTCGAGTCGCTAGTTGAAGTATGAAAAAACTTTTGTACTGAAAATACCTTATTCCTATAGTTTTTAGGTTGCTGAATCTTTCACAATTTCTTCACATTTTATAGTTAAATTTATTAAATTAAGCAATTTTTAAAGAATTAAACAGCTTTAATAGTTAAAATTGTGGGTGATACAGCTTTTTTAATATCATATTTGGATTCAGCACCCTAAAAACTTTAGAAATATGGTATTTTCAGTACAAAAGTTTTTCATCGTAGGCTTGTGTAATGGTAATGAACCTTCGAATTATGAAAAAGTAGTTAGTAATTTTAAATTTCAAAAAGCCGAGTCGTATAATTATGCAGCTTCAAAACAAAATTACATACATTTTGGTTGATATAGCGATACTTTTCTGTATTGAAATATGACCAGAAATTCACCTAAAGTTCTCTGAAATGTATGATTAGATCGGATTATAAAGATAACATTTCAGTTTCTAGCTTTTTTAACGAAGAGTACGTTTAATGGGAGAAAATCTAAGAAAAATCCCCACTAAAATCTGTAACGCCTCTTGGTCAAGGGTCAACTGTAACTACTGATAAAGTAAACCAGACTCCGAATCTCCCTCCTCGACCCAACGAGGGATAAATAATATTGATGCATACACCTGATCACTTTACCAATTATAGCAATCTTGGCAACTGAAACATTCTTCAGGCTCTTGAATGAATTACTATTTATACAAATAAAATACGGACTATTTTAAATTGAACTCTGACGCCTACAGTTGGCAGATCCAAGCTGGGACATTTTAAATAGAACTGCCCTCTAGCTACGCTCTAATTTTTCAAATGATAAATTTGAAAATTAAATTTTAGAACGGCCTTCGACTCGCAAAACGTGAAAGGTGGTACGAACTGGATTTTATGGAAATCAGAACCTTTCCCGAGAGCTTTATTGGGGCCGGTCAGCGCGGCAGAACATTTCTTTTGTGCCTGCCCTGACAAGAATGAAAAACGACATGACAATAACCAACTAGATACACCTTGAAATGTCAAGGGACAGTCCCTGCTTCCCAAATGACTATTTAGCATTGTTAATATTTTCTTCTTTCATAGCACCTTATGTTTAACGAATCTCTTCTTGAGGAATTGCGACAAAGGCGACCCACATTTCTGTTGGAACTGCTCCGAATATGCTTAGTGCATCACAGGGACCGTGCAAAATATCTAGGACTTTTAGCAGGCTGATAATTAACTGTATTGAAATAGTTTATATATCCTGAATCTTTCATATCGTATTTCAATGAATAGGAAGTGATTCACACGGTGTAAATCATAAGCCAGTATAGCATAAGCATTACAAATTTACATTACTGCCAACAAATTAATAACAAAACTGTATTTTTAAAAACTTTTTTTTTTTTGCGTTAATTGCTCGGACAACAAAACACATCAACAGAATGAACGGGAACGTCTACTATTCCAGAAAACATAACGAGTAGAGTAAAATGAAGATGGATGCCGGATCTGTAACTACGAGTATATCTAAACTAAATTAAATCAGAGAAGAGCATTGCTGAGAGCCGTTCTTCGTGTATGGAATGAAATTTTTAGTATGATGTTACCGGCAAGCCATCTCCAGCTGTTGATTATTTATTTCGATGAGTGCAGATCTGAAATTGAAAAGGAAAAAAAAAAAAAGAGATTCAATTAAGAATCCTCCCCAAACTTTTACCGAGATTATCGAGATAAAGTCGAAGCCTTCAACATTAAGGCGTTGCCGTTTAGATTTTGGACATGTTAATGAGAAGAGAAAATGAGAGTCTAATGAGAATCTTTCGGCAAGAACCGATAGTCCTATCTAAGATGGTGAGAACAAGAAATAACCACCAGTTACTTACATCGGAAACTAATAGATTCCTAATATAATATATAAAATAAGGGATGTGGAGAAAGGTGATAATGAGGAACCAAAAAAATTTCAATATGAGAGACTGGGAACGTTAAAGATCGGAAATGTCGGTTGGAAGGACAAGAATAATGTGGTGTAAATATTCAGGAGGGACTTTACCTGATGAAATGGAGACCACAGAGTGTTTGAAGTTAAATTAATTCCAATGTAAAACACAAAGTGGAGAGGGATTTCAATAATAATTTGTGCTACTAAAAAAAGAAAGATTAAATATAAAATTAGAAAGGGAGAAACTAACAAATGAATATATAATGATTTTATATCTATAAGAAACGAGGTGTCTTAGCTGACAAATATATTACTATATTTATGTATTCCTAGTATGCTATTGCAAATTGATCTGTTCCATGACCGAAAGAAATAGAAAAGCAACAATTTGTTCCCTTGAAAAAGATCAAAGTCCGATTTGTCTGAAACGTTTTAAACAACCACGAACAGGAAGATATATCGAAAAATGGAGACTTAGAGAGCCATGCTCCACTCTTTGACTGTAAATCCTAAACTTTCCTGTCGTATCTGGTATCTGTAAGGCTGCCAGCGCCTGAGGAAATACACAGAAATAAACCACACATAAAGGGGATTGACTGTATAACAGAAATAGTCGTAGTAGGGGCTTCTCAAATAGAGATCGGGCGGGGAGATAAGAATGCGTGACGCCAATGAGCAACAGAAATAGTTTGCCCGCTCTCAATGATCTAGCCAATGCCCCCTGACGTCAACAGGTATTTATATTTTCTGTCGGTTCCTGAGATCTGTGAAGCAGGTGTGTGGGGCGAGGTTGCATCGTTTCTCCTGCAATAGCACGTGAAGAGGCTGCGAGCAATATGGATTCACAACGAAAAACACTCTTAAAAAGAACTAGTGGAGCGGGTGATCACTCAATCGGGAAAAGGTATTAGTAGCTGAGATAAGTGAATCATGAAAACACAAATATTTGCGATAAGTGAATCATCCACACCTGATCCTCGAAATGTAAAACATTTAAATTTTAAAATTACTAATTTATAGCGATAAATTGCAAGAATTTACAACTTAAAACTAAACCCACATACCAAAAGAGAACGGGTTTTTCTAGATACAACATGCGGAGAAATAATGTTTATAATTGTTTTAAACAAATAATAGTAAACATTAAATTATAAATGATAAATTCGTTCTTAAGTGCTGATTGTCCTCCACTCCTACCGCCATACGGGCATGCGTATTTATGTTTAGGAAATTGCTAATAGGCTAATAGGAAACGCGGGAACCAAATGACATCAAAATAGGCTAGTTCCTCCCCTATTATAGGGCTATTAGATTTCAAAGTACAGGTAGTTAGCATATGAGAAAAATTGAAGCCAAATTTCATCACACCCCAGCCTTGTCCGCGCATGCGTATGATAATCGTTACATTTTTTGTGAGAATGTTGTAGTTATCGATTTCCTCTAATCAATCTAATTTAATAATATCAAACTTAGTCGGTAGTTATTTAAAGTTTCAAATATTTTAACACACGAATTCCAACCATTCATTCTCGCACAGAACAAATAAATTTCTTTAAATTTGTATATATTTTTTTTTCGAAAATTTAAAGTTCTTTAAACTGAAAAAAAATTATATGGTCCCGTTATCGAGGCATTCTAGAAAAATGAGCGTCCAGAAAGATAGCATTGTATGACCAATCGAAGCAGGTACACGTAAGCTTGCCTAATAATGCAAGTCTCAACCAATATGTCAACGGTGGTCTAGTAACGATGTAAGTCAAGTTATGTCACTAAAAAGGAATTTAGGATACCATGGGGCCATTAATGCGTGAGCCGATTAAATCAAATTTCGACCGCTTAACATTAAGCTAATGTAAAAAGCAAAAATCAAAATCAAAAGAAACAATTACAATTACTCACCGGAATTACTGAAAAAAACCCGACCCTTAAACAGTTTACCTATAAACACCGCACCTTTTATCATTGCTAGTTCAGTGCAACTTTTCTGTTTGATATAATCTACTTAAACCTTGGTGAGTACCACAACATGTATTAGATTTCTTGTCTTAATTAAATTCATAATTCATAAATGTTTTATAATACTAATTTATATTACATTTAATTTAATATGTATAATAATACCAAACCGTATTTTGAATTGCTTATTTTTGAATGTTTGTGTGTTTTTAAAACTTAAGATGAATGTATAACATTCGAAACTAGTTTTCAATAAAAATAAAATTATAGAAGTGGCAAATACTTTATCAATCCCTAATTAGATTGATCCTTCTATACCATCATGCGGATGTCAACTCAAAAGAAATAGTAAAAGATTGAACTAAATTAGAGGATTTCGGTAAGGATAAACTTCAATCCTTCTTCAGTTCAATAAATAATTTTGACTTATTAAATGAAAATATGAAATACACCTTTGTAACAATAATGTGCCTTATTTTAGAAGAAAAAAAAAAGTCGAGTATTTAATTTGTTTTAGGACACTTAGGATTACAAGATAATCCCCGTATCATGGTAAGACAGTTTATCTTAAGCACCTTATCCCATGATTAAAAAAAAAAATATTCATTACATTATCAGAAATGCTAAAAGTAACAACTAAAACGTGATGTTGTAATACATTAAGCGAATACCGTAATACTTTAAGGATGGATTAGATGCAACAGCAGGTGACATAATCATAATGTTCTCACTTTTCAATCGCCGAAAACTGGTAAAAACAATAATAATTGAAGATAAAAACATGAAATAAATGCATACTTTTTAAATATTAAGATAATTTCCTACCTGTAATAACCCTGAAATAATGAAATAAACGTGTCTTCAGTTATTAAAGCTGGCCGAAGAGCGTCTCCAAAACTTTTGATAGTTGTCAAGAAGGTTGGTATTCGAAGTCGGTATTAGTAATATTACTAGTTGGTTGTAGTTTGTGTAGCATTGGCTAGCACTTTGAGTTGCGGTTGCGATCATAAAATGTACGCAAAGAGATTTTATAGGTTTGAGTACCTATGAGTAGGGTTATGCATATTTGTAATCGTAAATACAAATACTAAATTTATTCGCAAATATAGTTCCCTATGAAAATGAATAAAAATATATTTGCATTCGAATAACGTAATACGAATGTAGATATTTATATTTACTGCTGTGAAAAATGTTGAATAGGAAATACAAAAAACAAGCTAATAATGTATAAACACCTTTATAATAATCATTTTTAAAAAATGTCAGTAATTTAACGTTTGATGACGAGTCGTTCCTTTTTCAACTACGATATCTAAAACAAAAACAAAATCATCATAGCCGATAACAATTCCCCTCACCTGAAAAAATATATGATTTATAAAAAATGTTTTTCTGTCGTAGTAATTGTTCCCTACTTCTTTGGGCCTACCCTGTTAAAATATTGAACTATTTTCGACGTTACTTTTCTGAAGTATAAGAGTTAGTTTGGAGAAAAAACTTTCCATGGCGAAGTTCTAGGCCATAGAAGTCCAATTCATTGTATAGCAATAAATGGAGTAAATAAAAAATGATCTGAGATATTTGCATTTTTGTCTTCTTTATCTTTATGTATGTTGATGAACCATGTCATTTGTCAGATTTTTTTTCGTCCCTTTGACTTTGTAATGGTTTCCGTGAAATCTCATCTGAAAACATTTCTTATTTATTAAATATCGAAAACGTTTAAATTGATACGCGATAAAATTATTAAAATTTTATTAGAAATTCGAAAGCATTTTTCAATAATTCTGATTAATAATTCGGGTCACAAAAAGATCATTGCTATCTATTCATAAATTTCTGAACTTAATTTTATTTAAATTTGTAAAATGTTCATTTTACCGTCATAATATTTTCACATTCGAGCTTTACATTTTTTAATAAAACAGACAGAAAATAAATAAGCAATACATTTGATTTCGGTAAAAAATTAAGGTGTGAACAAAAGCATGTGCGTTTTTACCCTTATTTTTTCAAAAATAAAAGTTTTAGTTACCTACCAGCTAATTGCTAAAAATATATGTCACAATTACATTATCACTTGAACCCATCCCTGATGAATTCGATACCATTTTTTATTCTCAGGCGCACTGAAGGAGACTTACTCAGTATTGTCATACTCATCTACTCATGAGTGATTAAAAGATTGTTTTTTACCGACTCAGTGATTAATGATTCGAGGATTACGAATGTTGGTCCTTTCTATCCAGTGATCTCCATCATATCCTCGATCATATATTTTTAGTTAGCGATGTAAATAGCTATTTTGATTAAAGTGAATCATGAAATACTTTTTCTTTCTTTCTCCATTTTATTAATTTCCGCGAACGGTATTTATAACGTTATGTCCTTTTTTATATTAATGATACAAAATAAGGATTACCTCAATAATATAAGAAATTTTATTAGAATCATTAAAACCGTTCGTTTGTATGCATAACATTCTTTCATGTGCATGATAAAACCAAAAATCGATTTTAACTTATATACATACTATATGCATATATACTATATATAGTATACATACTATATATAGTATACATACTATATATAATATATATATATATATATATATATATATATATATATATATATATATATATATATACTTACATATATATACTCCATGGAAGATTTAATTAACACATTTGTTTTTGTAAACAAAGCACATTTTAAGGATTAATGTGAAAACATGTGAAAAATATAATAAAAGACTTTCTATATTAATAAATATCCCAAACGTTCTCAGTGAAATAAATTAATGAATAATCAGTGTGGGAAGAAACCAACACGATTTACATCCAATTCAGTGAATAATCAACAAAACAACGATTAATTAATTAATCTAAAAATACCACCTGTATAATTTATTGTCAATTTATTTATTGTCCGCGCATTCGACCAAGAAAATAATTAGATTAACCATAGATTTAATAATAATCTAAGGAGAGCAAACAATAACCATTCCAAATCCACTCAGCCCTCAACATGAAGGCAGCTCCAAAACGAGGACAGCAGCAATTACCGAATAACCGACATCGGCCTAGGCATTAAGAATTCAGGAGGCTGTGTCCCCTGTCACGTACGTACCGCATGGGTAACCGGTGACGTCACCGTAACGGTTACCGCGTCATCGCTAATTGAACCAAAGCAGCACTAACAGCTACTTCCTTCTGAGTGGTCCTCCACAGCTCTCAGCCCTGAGTGGCCGCGAGTGGCTCAATTTGAAGTCGTGTTCACATCAGAAAATTTCTTCTCTAGAGAGCGGAGGAACTACGATGACGATATAGACTTACAAAGCGGGTTCGAATTTCATCACAAAAAAGTTAATCGGGAAAGCATTCGAAAAATAGGTCAATATAAACAATTCACTTTTCCATTTATTTACGTTTTTGAACTTAGCTTAGTGTCTGGCAAAATAAGTTTTTATGATAATTGTTTAGAAACCGTTACAAATAAAGTGGTTTCTAAGCTGCATTTAATCATTTTTTGAAATCAATATACTTATTAAAATGGCTGGCTAGAAGAACGCGATACATCAATCGATTCGATTTTTTCTCCGAGGAATAAGTAACTAGTAACTACCCACGTCAATGAGTTTAAAAGATATCATTATCACAATTGTGGGGGGAATCATTGACGTAGAGGCTTATTGATCTATGGGGGAAAAGATCGAAATAATCAGCATACAGTATTCTTCCAACCAGCCAATTATTGTTTTGTTAAACTAATGAAATATGCCAGAAATGAAAAAAGCTTTACAACCGTAGCATTTAATCCTCTGAAGCGACCTAATGTACAAACTTCTCCTGGAAGACAGGATAAGCACATGATGGTAGATTACTGTCGAAGTTCAAAAAGGTACTGTTCCAAAATGCATTCAAGAATGTCACGGAAAAGAAGCTACCGACGTGTTCAGTGACTAGTCAGTCTCATGGATGACTTTTTCTCTTTCCTTGATCTTTGTAATTAGATATGAGACCTGGAGATGCAAGAGAGGGAAAATCCAAAGTTGAAAATTTGTCAGGAAACCCAACTCAGGTTATTGTTCTTTTGAAACAATTATTAGTGCATCTGAATTTTTTGAACTAAATTTGAAATAGGATGTAAAATATTGTTTAGCATTTCCAAATAACAAATTTTTAAAGAATTTAAATAATTGGATTTATCACATTCTGCAAGGGAAATGAAAAAAATTCAATAAACAATAAAAAGACTCATGACTAGTAACACATTTCATTATTTTAATTATTTAACATTATTATCAAACAATAATGTGAAAAGGAAATAAAAACAAAAACAAAGTATGTATATATAATTTCCCAAGATATTTATTACCTTCTTTTTTTTTTAGTATTTTTCAAAAGTGCCAAAAAGTACTTTAACTGTTGTGATTTCGGTATAGGTACTTTATAATAATATGTAAAATAAAATAAATTAAAATGTAAATTTACTGAAGTAAAATAACAGACAGTGAAGTGGTTCAAACCTCATCAGTAGTAGAAAAAAAAATGATATCATAATGGCCGATGAGGGAACATTTTAATTGTTTTTGTTTGAGAAGTTTGCATTCCAACATCCGGGCACAAGTTCCAGGAACGGTATATGTAGTAAGTATAAATCTATTAATTAGATTGGAATTGCCAAATGTGAAGACGCTAAAAAAATGGTAAAAGGTGATTGTGCAATCCTCCGATATTTTAACAAATTTCCTTCCCAATAGGTTTCATCCTGAGGCTTTTTTCTCGATACTGTTGTATTTGCATCAAGATATTTCTCCACGATTAAACAAAACCTACAGTTCATTGTTACTTTCTTGGGTGGCGCTCCAAGCGGCTGTTTTGAGAATCAGAGATGTATCCCCTTAGGAAACTCAACCCAAACTTTGAAGGTAAAATTAGATTGGATTTTGTAGGTGTCGGGGGATAAGTTAAGTACCGCTTAAGGAGGACGATTAAGAGAGTTCAAAACATTAAAAATATAAAAAATGACAAAAAATGGATTTATTCTCTTTTGTAACTCCATTGCTGCAATATTCTCAACGGTTTTTATGTTCTTTTCATATTGTTCAATAATAAAATACCTAATAATGGTAAACAAAATCAGCGTTCAGTTTTTACTTCCTTGTACGAAGAAAAGGAAGTATTGTAATCGCGAAAATTTTCGATTTTCAGATTTCAACGGAAATATCCATTATGACCTTCCCTGAATCCATTTCGAATAGTTGCGTCGTGACGTCTGTAAGTTCCTAAGTACGTATGTGCGTATCTCACATAACTCAAAAACGGTTAGCCGTAGAAAGTTAAAATTTTGTATTTAAGATTCCAGTAAAATCTAGTTGTGAATCTCCTTTTTTTGGTCAATACACGATTACCGGAAGTGGTACTTTACTTAAAGGTCATTATTGATTTTCATCAAAAATAATATAATAATATAATGCAAAACTTCTCAAATTAGGTAAATAGAACTTTTATATCAATATAAGTAATATAATAGATTTTAGTTGAAATTGAAGATACGAAAGGGGTACTTTACTTGAAGATCATAAGAAACATATCAAAAGGTATATCGACATTTATTAGAGAGATCATATGGTTCGGTGATAAAAGTTATAAACGCGATTTTTTTAAGTGTAACTTGTATTAAAATTGAGTGTAAAATACTTTTTTTCCTCCCCATTTGTGATCTGAACAAGTCTGCAGTAGGAGAATAAGATATAAGTTAAGTCGTTTCTTCCGCTTAAAATGTTGAAACCGTCGATTTCCAATGCTTATCTAGTGACCTGGACAATTCTACAGCTGTTACTGAATACCAATAAATCTCTCGGGAACTTGTTACCTTCTGAAAGAAAACGTAATATAATACAGTAATGAGAACTTCAGAAACAAGAGCTTGGGTGTGTGTGTGTCAATAGATGGATGTCGCGACGCCAAGTGTGGTTTTTGAGATACTGCAATCTTCGAAAACTGGTGATCAAATTCAGGATCACTTTTTGATATACCGATTTATGGTTTAATAGGCGTACAAGGAAGTCATGTGTTGTCCTCATCAAATATTTTTATTTGGTGCACGGATTTAACATAAAATAGTGTTACGTATATTTCACTAAAATGTTATACCTTAAAAAACTGAGCCCCTTAAATCTAAATTCAGGGCGTCGAATTCATGTTAAATCGTCTCTGTAATAGCTTTTGTCCCTTTTGTTAAAAATCTGGACTTCATTTCTTAACAAACCAATTTTAAAGACATGAATGAGACCCATTAACGAATCATGAACAGTAGATCAATTAAGGATGACCACTCAATCTTGATCAATCTATTTCTCAATCAATTGTGTGCGCCGGACAGGGACTGGACGGGATCAGGAAGATGAACAGATAAGGCTAACCTTATCCAGGCGGAGCCAGCGGACCGTACTCACCTACTAGGAGGATAATTTTTCGGTTCAGGGGAACGGAAAGCGTGAAGGCAACTTGTGACTTGACTAGCCGCTCTGAGAACAGCTCTTCATTAATATGGATCTTTCCACTCTATTGAAGGAAAACATTTGCTTTTTAATAAACGAGGAATCTCTCTCAGGAATCGCATCTCAAGGAATCTAGGACCTGGATAGAATTAAAAACGAAGTTCTAAGTTTGAGTTTCACTTGAATTGGACTGAAACTTGTATTCAAAAATGTTAGTCCTTATTACCGAAGGCAGCACTTATTGTCAGTATAACGAAGAAGCATAGTAAAACACCGCTTATCCTGAATAATGAGTCCAGAGCTATTCCATTGAGAAATGGAGTGAACAGTAAATACAAATTCTTAATTTTAATAGCTTTAATTAAATAAATGAGCAAAAAAATTATTTGTTCGATAGGATTACCACCTAGCTTCCTTTTAGCAGACATATCGTCACTTTTTTATACATATCGTCTACGTATCACACAAAACAAACAGAAAATAAAGCTTCACTGAGTTAAAATAAAATTAAAAAGTTAAACATTAGTAAGACAATAAGGTAAGACAATTAAAAAATCGCGATGGTTTTTGAAAAAAAAAATATTCTAATCCCTGATGATGCCTGAATGGGCGAAAATTTGGATAATATATGAATTAATGTATTAAAATTAAAATATATTTTTTGAGACTAAGATGGCCTTATTGTGTTACTATTGTATAAAGATAGATCTTTCCTTGAATCCTTAATTTAAGTAAACATGATAAACAAAACAGAATGGAGACAAGGCTTCCATGAAAAATTCCAAACCCAATTTTCACCAGAACACCGTAATTAGCCTTCTGGTGAAAAATAAGATTTTTGAATCCAACGATTTTTTATCAAACAACCAAAATATAATTTATAAATACTGCTCATGAATTGATGGTATAATATAATATGTATTGTGAGTTTAATTAAATCAGAGCACCACGAATGGAAAAAGAACAAGAAGAAATTTAGAAGAGAAGTTGTTTTATACCGCCCAAAATCAGAGATTATCAGACACTGCTCGGAGAACATCAACGTGTTGTACACGCATGCTAATAGATTACCTTAAATACGAACCCATACGATATGATTGGAACTTGCCAGGAAATCTCATGTATAGTGAAAGTAGTGTTGAAAACTTATGAACTTTCAGAAGAAGGTTGATCTAGGTCAAGCAATATTGACGAGGAGTTGAACACAAAAACACCAATGACACTTGATCCTTTAAGCTAGCTCTAAGAGACGATATACAAATAAAAAAATATTATAGAAAATAATAATATATAACCAATTATAATTAATAATTATAAATATAATGTATTAATGCTACATAATATATGTATGAGCATAATTTTCCATGTGTTGATTGTAAATTTGGCGTATTTTCTTTCAGGATAATTAGGTACATATTACGGTGACATCAGAGAACACTTAAGAAAATCACAAGGATAAGAGTATCGATTCCATTGAATGCGTTACAGCAATATATTCCATCGGTGCTATTTTATGTTAAAAAGATAAGGAAAGGGGATGACACATAACCCCCACTTTATTGACTATAAAGTCTTATTCAGGGATAAATTACTCACAATCGGTAACATATTTGATACGCCGTGGTATTTGACAGCTCGCTGTATTCAGACACCTTTCCATTCATAAATATCGAGTCTCATTCATGAGAAAAAACGAATAATGTCGTTCCCTATTTCCAAGGAACTATAATTTTTCTAAACCATTTCATATGAAACTTTCGTGTTTTTTTTTGTTTTTTTTTTTGTGGATAGATGGATTATCTTTCGTTTTGTGGTTGTTGGTAAAATTTCAGATGTTTTTTACGGCTGAATACTAGTTACCATAAACACCATAAATAAACATGAACATACGATAAATATTTTCAAATAAAAAGCATTTTGTTTATATTCTGTTTGGTCAGTCGTATTTCATAATGAAACTTAATGATTATATAAAGCAAAATTCATCGTTTTGCTTAATATTTTAAATCAGTTTGAAACGAAATTACCGAATTCTTTAACCATTCAGCCAATTAACAGATTTCAAGGAAACAGAAGTTAATACGAAATGGGTAATACATAGAACTATAAATAGAAATAGAAATACTTTCATTAGTCAGCATATTAAGTATCTAAGTGGTAATCGCTAACGGAAAGCAAAAGTAAGAAATTCTAGAAAAAATTAATGGTGGTGGTTTTCAAAAGTTTTAAAAGTTCCAAGGTTGATAACTGAGAAGATTAAAGTACAGGAAATGAATTTTGGACACAATAACACCCGTGGTTCAAAACTACATAAATGGGAACGAGAAGGAATGTATGTTCAACTTGGCGAAGTTATAGAGGGGTGTTCCAATAATTCTAAAAGAGACATCCACACGGTCCACCATGCTGTGGGTTTTGGCACTGGTCTGAGGAAATGCTACTGGCTTTGGGAAAAACGGAGGATGAAAGAAAATATTAGGGCATCCATTTTGGGAGTAAAAAAAGGCTTATATGTTGTAAATTACACAATGTACATTAAATTTTAATTAGACTTAACCAGCGATAGAAGATTCAAGAAAATGGAAAAAAATTAAAGAAGGCCTTTACCGTATTGTGCTGTAGAAACACATGTCCGACCAAAAGAGAAAATCATAAATAAATAAAACAATCATTGCTGTGGTTTTAAATTAATTTCTACGTTTATATTCCAATAGATATATTGTTCATAAATGTCTGTTATATGCATGCCTTTAATTTATATTAAACATACATATAGATTATATAGACAAAAAAAAATCACAATTGAAATACTGGACTACTACAATTATTTTTATAAAATCTGAGTTTTTAAAGACGATCGTTCTGGGCCGAGGGTATGAATTGACGGAATAAACTAATTTACTGTTCATTAACATTGACGTATTTTACTGGAATTGCCAGCAATAAGTAAAACGATAGAACGCTGGTATACCAATCCAACAGTCCAACGCCACATCTCATATATGTTCAGCATACACCTGTAACGGCTCCGTTTTATTAGCTATCATTATTAATAATATGCTATGGCTTTGTCCCATCACGAAAATGTTAGTCACGCCATAAAAAGTGCCATTCAAATCTAAAATAACAGAAACACAACAGTGATAACATCAATTTGATGCTGTACCACACGGATTAATCTTCAATAGCTAATCGACCATAGATGTTTTGAACAGTTTTATTTACTCTTAACGCAGCTAGCAAAATTTTGATTTAAATTTTCGGTATCCCTGATTTGTGGAACAGAATTTTACCTCAGTCCTTTTTTCCATCTATACCACTCTTATTTTGGGTGCCAAATATCAAAATGCTACAGTTATTCCTATTGCACATAACAAATCCAAGACTAAACAAAATAAAATTAGAAAGTTTCAAAGCAATGAACATTGGATAATACTATTCCATGAAGTCTGTAAATATTAATGATGCGTGGTGAGCAATGTGTTATATTATTATTCCGTAAAGTTCTCCCAGTTCAGCAATTGGAGAAAGGTATGCGCTCCAAGAGGCTCTGACGGGCGACAGAACAAGAGCTTCAATTATAGGACGGCCGCTACGGGCGGTCGACCACAGGAATACTGATGCCAGCTGCATATCGATTGTCCAGGACCTCTTCGGCGGAGGTCAGAGGGCGCTGGGGGATTCTGTATTAACTTTCTAGAGGATGCAAGACTCGTAGAATGTACCTGAATAGTCAATCTATAGATGAGTTATGTGAATTTAGATAGGGACAGGCAGGATTCAAAAATGTATCTTTTACGTTTCTAATCAAATGATGTCTCATGAGATATAACCAGACACATTTGTATACATATTTATTTACAACGCTTCTTTCAAGCCCCTTTTCGAAAAAAATTATCCTAATAAGTACATCCAGAAATAAATCCATTTTTATCTTGCATGTAATTAATTACATATATTTCATATCAATTGTATTCATCATCTGATATTAAATTAAAAGTACTCTTATTTTGATTAAAATAATTTAAAATTAAATGCTCGGAACGAAAGAAACAATAATTATTAAACAGAAAATAAATCAACAATACATCATATAGAAGTATTATAACCTATGACACGAGAAAAAGGGATTAATCCGTTCATAACTTCTCACATTATTTCTTATTCATATTTTAGCATCTATTCGTCTTTACTTTATTTTGTAACTTATTTTTTAGCATATCTCTTTTATTTTTAATTATTATTATTTAATTTCTTTATTGAAAATGTTGTTGGACAGACAATTTTTTTAAATAATGGCTTTAAGGTCATAATGGTCTATTAGGATGGCCTTCCTAACAGAGTTATTCAAGGCATGACTAAAACAAAGACTCCATGACAATACATACCACCATAGCATACAAGAGTTGGATGAGGAATCTCTCTTTAGCTAGCTAATACTCTGAAGTCAGGAGAAGGTAGCCAGCCATGTGTAAGTACTTACTGTCCATCATACCCTCAAATAAAAGCATTGGCTTTTTTTACTACAGCATATTCGCTGGTAGTCTTCATGCTGAACGTAAATTCAAATTCAGAGATAATGATAGCGTAATCCTTCGAATTTTGATTTTTGTTATGAAATTAATAAAATTTTGTTTTACTTTTTTTTCTTCCTTGTATTAAAAAGACATTATTAATTATATTAGTTTACAACCTTGGAAAAATATTAAACGTTATTTCGGGATAAATAGCGTATTTGAGCAACTTTATTGCAAACCCTAATACTATTGGCTGCATATTTTAAGGTCTAAAGCATCCTGAAATGGGAAAAAGTTTTAGCCATAAATTTTTTAATTTAAAAAAGAAATAAACAAAACTAGAGTAGAAAAATTATTTGTGAAGAGAAATAACACTGGATACAGTTTAAATTACATTTTTGAAAAAATCAATTGCTGAAAACAAAATTGTATATAATATATATCATCAAAGATAATATTATTATGTTGAATGAAAATATTTCTAAAAAATAATGAAAAATGATGATTGCAACAATCCCAATTCCCTTCCAGTTGGATACGCCTTTACTTTCTCAATGCCAAACAGTGTATGTCTTCTTCTTCTTAATCTTATTCTCTTATAATCTTATTCTATTCGTAGTACAGTGTCGAGGATCCCGTTTATATAGTCCGATCCATACATCTCGATCCTGGACCAGCTGCGCCTGTTTCAGTTCATGCATCTTCTCTGGAAAGCTGTTCTGACGTCGCCTTCCCACGTGTTTCTGGACCTTCCTCTTGCTCTTCTTCCTTCCACCCTTGCCTCATACACTACTCTGGCTAATCTTCCCTCCTGCATTCTTTTGAGCGTAACCTGTTTTCTTCTATTATATTTTCAGCTCGCTTTACTCTGATATTGCCTCTTATTTTGGTGTTTCTGATTTTGTCCTTCCTTGTTTTCCCCTCAATTCTCCTCCATTGCTTGGAGTTGGTTTCGGTGCCTTGAGGTTATAGTCCAGGATTCACTGGCGTAGCTCAAGATGGGGATGAATGTGTTTTTGAGAACCCTCTTTCTTCACCTTTTCCCAGAAATCCTTGTAAATAGTAAACCTTAAGTAAGTGGGAGCACTTGCTGGCCAGTTTTACTCTCCTCCTGTATTCTCCAGATACGAGATTTCATCCTTCAGTACCCGGTCACCCATCCCCTCTCTACTCCCTATCCTCATTATTTTGGCTATATTGCTGTTTATTTCCATGTTTAGTAGCTGTAGTTCTTCTTGCAGGACTCGGAGATTGTGTTGGAGGTTTCTTCCATTATTCCCCAATACAACGATATCGTCAGCATACGCTAGAAAAATGTGATTAACTGGTCTCATTTCTCTGTGGCCAAGCCTATAAGGCCTCATCTTCGTTTTAGCTCTCTTCAATGTCAAGTTGAGCACCATCACAAACAATAATGGGCTAAGGCCGAAGCCCTATCTTATTCCTTGGGTGCTCCAAAACTATTGAACCAAACTATCCGAAACTATGTGAAGTGTGGTTGTTAGCTCTCACCACATTTCTTTGCTTCTTTATAGATTAAGAATGACCCTCGATAATCCCTAATCTACTCCTTGCTCATTTATTGCTTTTGCGATGTCTATCTTCCTTTGCGACCACCGACAGTCGTATTTTAACATTATATTTAATATTACTTAAACATTATGTTAAAATATAATTCAAAACATTTCAAATTTTGTATATAAGACTTGCATATTAATGTTAGTAACATACTAGATTTTGGTTAACATTGGAAAACTGGAAGGGGTACTTTACTTGAAGGTCGTAATAAACTTTCATGAAAAATTATATTCAAATATAATGTAATATAACACCTCAAATTTTTGTATATAAGACTTTTGTATCAATATAAATAACATACTAGATTTTGGTTAAAAGTAAGATAGCCGAAAATGGTACATAACTTGAAACAGTAGACCGCCTTCCAAGAAGCTAAGAATACGAATCGTGCTAAAAATCACAAATCGAGATTTTCATGGATAAGCACGTTTCAAGGTCAGTACTAACTGTTTTTAACATTTTTATAAATGTGTGTGTGTGTGGATGTCAATAGGTGGTCGCCAATAGACGTAGTGGCGCTGAGTGTCGTTTTTGACTGCTATCTTCGGAAACTAGTGACAAATTCAGGATCACTTTTTGAGCCACCGATTTAAATTTTAATAGGCATACAAGGAAGTAATGCGGTCTCCACATCAGATATTTTTAAACTAGTGTTTCAACACTCATTTCACCATTTCTTTTTTAACAAAAAAAATACGAAATCTTCGTAATCTTATGTGAATTATAGAAGTAATAAACTCCTTTCTTTTCACTTTTTCAGATTAACGTCAGTCTGCTTAAGACACGAAGAGATAAGACAATTTCAAAATCCTTGTTATCATCCTTATCGAAACAATCTAAGAACTAATATTTACGAAACAGAACATGTGACCTAACAAACAAAAAACAAAATAAATAAATAACAGAAAAAATACTGACGCCGAAGATTATACGTTCAATTACCATTCAAATACAGAGATAATTCCAAATTTGATAGATAATACCAATCAGTTACATTCGGGTTTTATTGAATATCTTGTATGAAAGGTTATTAAATTATCTAAAAAACAAAAAAAGAATCATCAAAATCGGACCATTATCAGGAAAGATAAAGCGAATTTTCTGAAGAGCACAAGACCCTAGATGGATAACCGAGCGCATCAGAAAGGAGACGGATGCGACCGAACCTTCTTCCACCAAAACGACAATCTGCTGTAAACAATACGCTCTGTAATAAAGTAATTTAAGAATACAAAAGCGGAAACCAACTTAATAATTTCTACTTTCATATTGTTTAATGGAAAGAAAATGTTTCCATGAAAACTAAACCGAAACTTTTTAAAATATATTTGCGACTTGACGAAGTTAAAAACATAGGTAGTGTACAGAATTGTTGTACTAAAATTGTTTAAAAACTGTTGAAGATGTGAAGGATTGAATGCTGCTGAGTTTATTTTAAGCATTGTTTTTGTGAACTTTTTAAAAAGATAAAAATTATAGGATAAATAAGGTAAGGAAAAGTTGTGTGATGCGCGCACCATTTTTTATTTAACAAACGAAAATCAAAATAATCAGACAAAGAGTAATAAGATATAAATGACGTTTCAAGAACCAATTTGGAATTAAGAAATAATTTTTAAAATAACCATTTCTAAGGAAAATCACTCGAAACTAGTCATTTAGAAAAAAAACAAAATAAAGATTTACTTTAACCTAATGATAAATCATGTGTTTGCTGCTGCGAAAACGACAACGGCGAAGAAACTCTTCTTTATACTGATGGCCTTCAACATCAAAGCCATGGAAGAAACGCTTAACACAGCTTTGAAAAATTGGGAGGTCTGGACTGATATGAATGGAATGAGTGTCAATTCTACCATAACTGAAAACTAGTTTCCAACTCTTCACTCTTTCTACAAAGCAACACTCAGTGCGTCTGTTACATCAGAAGTATGAGTTGGAAGAAAATAACATCGCAAAATACATGGGAATAACGCTGGGCCGACGGCTGATTGAAAAGGCTAAAACCAAAGCGAAGAACACAGCACATCTTCTGAAAAGACTAACATCAACAATTTGGGAAACCACGCAAGATGTGCTAGTGAGTGCTTAAAAGTCCTGTGCTAGGCCGATTCTGGAGTATGGCAGTGAAACGACTATAACAACCTCCAAGAAAACAGCATCCCAACTAGAAATTGTGCAAAATGCGTAATTGAGAGTTATTACTAATGCTCCTATATTCACATCTATTGTACGACTTAATAACAGGCGCGATTGGGCATGTCTACACTTTTTGGAGAGAAATAAAAGAATGGAAGATATTGGAACGTGTAACAGCAACAAATCGCTTAATTTAAAACGGAAGTAATAAGCCTTTAGCGGCTGTATCAAGGCAAGAAACAAAATATGGAATTTGTTCCTCTGACCCGGCTCCATTTAAGGACACATGAAAAATCTGGGAATATGGGGATAAAATGGGAGTATGCATACAGAACATCTGACCCTCTGTACGGCTTTACAAGCGGCATCTACGGATGAGAAACCACTTAGGATATCCAATATTTATTGGTCTACGCAAATATGCAAAGAGCGGGGCACTGGATAAAAAAAATTATATATAAATATATATTATAAGTTTTATTGATAGGGGAGAGGGAGGAAATAGAATCAATAAATCCCAAAATATTTCATAACGTTAAAATGACAAAACAAACACACAAACAACAACAAAAGAAAATTTGAGATAAGTATGATTAAAGAATGAATAGTTCACAGAAGAAAGGTCGTGCGTAATGCACATCTTACCTTCGTGGACGCGGGAAGAACCTTACGGTTAACTGACAGCATCATCACCATGTATAATCGTCGGTCAAGAGTATTTCCTTATCAAGTTTTGAACGCAGAATCAGTTCAGGAATAGATTTTTATGTTTAACTTGTTAAACTAATATTGTTTATGATTATGATTCTGAAAAAAAATTATTTTAAATCTTCAAGAAAATTGTATTTTAAAAAATTTAGTCATATTCCGAATCATCTGCCTGCAGAAAGCCTTTTAAGGGACTATGCCAACGACAGCCAGCCATTCTGCAGCTTTCGCCATGCGTCATGATTGGCTATTTCTGAACATTTGGATCACAGCCATTTTGGCTTCCATTTTAAGTTTTAAAGTTCAACAGTCAATTGGAAAACAAACTGATTCTAAGAATGGCTACAGTCGGCTCCTTTAAGGAAATGGAATAGTAAATACATTAAAGTGAGAAAATAAAAAAACGGTGAGTCATATGGGGAATGTGAAGCATTGTTTTCGCGTGACATATGCTAACTGATATACTTGCTATCGGAGGAGCAGTCTTTTATTGTTGATATAATGGCTGCCATCGATAAATAAATTACAAATAAATAAAGGGCGTAATCATGAGACAAATAAATATTGCAAGTCTAAGGCGCATTAGACTCCACGCTGGGGATGAGGCAATAATATAATCTAGTAAAATAAAATAATAAATTTGGAAAAAATAAGTTTTAATTAGTCATTTGAAACTAGGTGGTTGATTACTATATAGGGTTATATTATTCCTTATCCGTTATCAATTCTTATCATATTCAATATCTTGGTATATATGAAATCAACTTGAATAACACGAGATCATTAACAAAATAGAACCTTACAAATTAAAATATTAATCAAGGAATTATGTGCTAAATCAGTCATCGGGCCACAGATATTTTTTTTCGGAATAGCATTAAATATCACTACAAACGAAAGCTGAGATAATTATAGCAGATAACAAAATAAAAACTCACCATCTTAGAGATGTGTCATTCTAATAATGGCAAGGTATTTATAGGTCAGAAGGTACAATAAAATGGAGAAGAAATTGAAGAAATGTTATGTTATAAATTTGAAGTTTTGATAAAATCACAAATAAAGTTATTTTTTATGTATTTTTTTTAAAAGACATGATATATCCAATCAACTGAGAAATCATCCAATCAACCAGAACCTGGGGTAGTAAATGTTACAAGGCGGAAATAAGAATACAACAGCTTCATTCATGAGAAAAAATCAATATCCAAATATTTTTTGCATATTTTTTGCATTCATGCATTATATAAGCATTGATATGAATTTCAATAAAGTGGCATGTCAAGGTGGGTAATATTTCAAATTACCGTTAGTTCATTTATCAAATTAAAAAAAAAAAACTAACCGAATGGGAAGGAGATTAAGAGATAACCTGACTCTTATTATTTAAATCCTGCCGTAAATTAACATAATAACCTGTTTAATAATGCTTTAAAGTATTTTGTAAATGAACTAAATAAAAACAATATCTTAAAGATATCGGCAGTGAAATATCGATATTATAAAAAAAAATATATATCGATATATATATATATATATATATATATATATATATATATATATATATATATATATATATATATATATATATATCGATATGTGTGTCCCTTTATAAGATTAAAACTAGGAGGCTAGGTATATCGAAATATGCATATATTTTTTCGAACTACTATTTCGATATATTCAAAAATTATCGATACGATATATATCAATATTTTTTTTCGATATTCACATTCCTACCCATAATTCTTCGTCTTCAGAATATATTACTGTATCCTAAACCTGATAAGATCGATAGAACTAATTCCGAAAAATCTAGTAAGCTTCTGAAATTTCTTTGGTACTTCAAGATAGATAAGTAGTCAGAAAGATATGGAAAGTGTCGAGGTGTCAAAGCGTTACCCATCCCTTCATACAGTAATAACAAGAGTTAACTTTTAGCTCTATTAACACCCCCACCAACCGATCAGCTCTCCTTAAAACTTGATTAAAGTCTGACCTAGTAATAAAAAGTTATAATAAATAACCACATAAGATTATATGTCAATCCGTGGGCAATGCCTTTGCCAGAGGAAGGTCCAGAGGGCCCGGACCCTCCCTCTCCCGAAATTACAAAATACTTATACTTATTCTTATCTGTAAACAAAAATTGTACATTTGAATATTATTTTATAAATAGTATACCCAGGCATAGAAAATATTATATAGAGAGAGGCCCCGCTTAAATCTCCATCCGAGGTGGGTTTCTTTAAAGTAGACCCTTGGATGGACCTCTCCCCCTCCTCTTCCTCCGAAACGAAATCCTAGCTAAGCTACTGCCCGTGGAAGAAGTACATAAAAGAGTGGGAGGTTTTCGATAAAGTATTAGGACGGGTGGAGCTCTATACGAGGGCTTCAGGGAATAAGCAATAAATATTATCAAGGGCGATGGCCTAGCCTAGGGTACGGTGAGGTGGGGGCGGAGTGCCAGTATTTATCACCGACCTGCGACCCAGAACCCAACAAACCAAATCCTACCTCATCCCTTCCGACCCAGTTACCACAGTCATGTTATTTATAGCGGTGGAGTATTTGGTGGTGGTGGGAGTTTATCTATCAAACCCAATGATCAGAGCTCAGAAACTTAGAGGCTAAGTTACAAGGATATTTCTAGCACAATAGTTTACTGAAATATTCTACATATTTTATATTTTTAAAAATATAGAGAGAGACAACATTACAATAATATTATAAGAAATGGAACGAGAGAGAGGCATGCTTTATTAAACATCAATGTTGCCCAAATATATTGTGTTGCTACAATGCAGTGTACTGACCTATCCTTAATAAAAAAAATTAAAAAGATTGAGAAAATATACCTCCAACTGATTTGAAGGTGTCCAGGATCGTGGAAGGGTAAACGAGATATATTCCAGTAGCTAGTTCGTGAAAAAAGGATTATGAGCTTTACTTCTCAAAGGATTATGTAGAGATGATTTTAAAGTGTTTTAGGATGAACTAATAAATAATCCAAGTTTTCGCGAATATCTCGGCTTTTATAGATTTTTATTTTAATTTCGTATCCCACTTTTCGTTTTCATTATTTTTAAAATTACATAAAATGAAAACAAAGTATCAAACACACAAGATACCAACTATAACGATGATTGGACTTTGCATATCTATTGTATGCAATTTTAAGTGGATATAACGACATCGCTTGTAATGGCTGATTGGACAGCGAAAGAAGCTCTCACCCTTCCAGGACGTGTCAAAGCTATCTTGTCCAGCATCAGAACTAGCGCGTCCACTAAGAGAGGCCATGTTCCAAGATTAGCAAGCACTGTGGGACAACAGCCTTGCTAGCAAACTGGGGAACATAAAGAGGGGCGTAGGACCGTGGAGAGGTTCCAGCCGCGGTAGATTAATAATATATTTCGTCCATATATAAGAATATTCCTCAAGCGGCTGAAAATCGGTCATACAAGATTGACACATCTCCACCTATTAACGATAGAAGCTGCTCCCAGATGTCAAAAATGCGGCAACATACTGACAATAGCACATGTTTTAGAGGACTGTCCTTTCTACATCAGAAGGTTAAAGGAATGTGGAATACCTCTGGTATATCATTAACTCTGGGTAATAAGAGGAAACGGTGCCTAAGATTATCAATTTTCTACTCAAACAAGGTTTATTGATAAACATATAATTATTTTAATATATTTATTATTAATATATTTGTTCTTTCTTTATTATATTGAATATATAATATATAGAATTGAGAAATAAATAACAATAAAAGGTGTTGATAACCAATAGGTTTTACACCTTGACATCCACATAACTAACTGCATCGCTTGCAACGACATATCGGTTATAGCAACTCGTTTTGCATTGAGTTAGTGTGTAAAACATCGGTTTTATATATAGGTAGGGGTGGATTAAGGTGCTTGCAATAGGTAATCGAAGTTAAGCCACGTCGAGCGTGTTTAGTACTTAGATGGATGACCGTCCAGATTTGGGTGAACACCTAGCGGGGAAAACTCACGCAGCCTGCGACGATTCCCCCTCCTCCGGGTATGTGAAGCCCGTCAGTCTACTGGAGGCAACTCACACAGACCGGGCGTAGGATTGATGACCCTACCCCGTGTACTTAAATTGTAAATCGCGTTGTGGTCTTCCAGGATGTTAAATAGCCGCCCGGAGGTTTCGTCCATGGACGGTCTGCTTTGGAGAAAGAAATATAGGATCTGTACATTTCCTGCTGCTGTAAAGGCAAACAGAACGGATTATTTCTACAGGTTACCAACTTACTCTAACCAGAGTGGAAAGTTTGAGATTCATTCCTTGGGTCCAACACAAAATAGATTTCAACCAGCGATTCGATTCGAACCGACTCTACAGCAGACTCGAGATTAAGCACTTTCGGCCACTACGGCCTGGTAATACTGCTAGCTTAAGGTAGCCCATCGAATAGTAAAACTAAAAAAAAATTAATAGAAGAGGCTGATCCGAGAACTATGATAACCAACAACTAGTCCGGAGCCCGGGGCTCAAAAACATTTAATTTTTCATACAAAGTTGGAAAAATCTGGAAAAATTATATTATGTAGAGGATTTCCTGAGGAATCCGGGAAAATAGTCTTGTCTATATCGGATGACGGATTTTTTATTTAACGATTTATATAAAAAATGATTTTTCTTTTTTTTAGCTTAAGCTGAAATATTAGCTTTTCCTTTAATTGCAAAATTATAATTAACTGTAAAAAATGTTGAACTTTTAAACATTTTCAATTTATTTTTTAAATTGCCGAAATACAAACTACTCAAGATATTTTGATGAAATTAAGACTGTCCTAAAAGCTTTTAAACTATTACAGGTTTGAATTATATTTTTTATAAATTAGTTTTAAAAAAGTGATTATTATTTTTCAATGCAACAAGACTCACTCTGTTGGGCATCAAAAGGGCTATAATATTTTATAGTTTCATCATGACTGATTTAGTGTACTGTTTTCTAAAGTACTTTCAAACTTGGAGGCGACATAATTTTGTTTGCGTTTTTTTGCTATTTACTCGTTTTAAACAATTAAATTATACTTTAAATAATATTCTATGCTGTAACTTATTCCATGTTGAACAATGTGACTTTTTTTTTAGCTCTATCTGACCAATAGAAGCGGAGATATACGCGAAAAACTGAATTTAAAAAATCATTTTTTATATGAATCATTAAATATATAAAATATTCTAGATTCGATCTAGACAAGAGCATTTTACCGGATTCCTGAGGAAATCCTGCACATAATATATTTTTTCCAGATTTTTCCAAGTTTGTCTGGAAAATTATGCCCTGTATACCGGACTAAAAAGACGGTGTCAGTCCACACGGACGATTCAAAAACGAAACACCTCGACATTAAAAGAGCATCGATCCGTCAACGTCAAACGACGTAATAATGAAACAACGTAAACCGGGAGAACATTAACAAAAGATCTACTCTGCACTTACTATTGATTACTACGAACCGTATTCTGGACTTTCACATGCACAGCTTCTCAACTGGCCCATTAGCTCAGTTGGTTAGAGCGTCGTGCTAATAACGCGAAGGTCGCGGGTTCGATCCCCTCATGGGCCATTACTTTTTTTTTAATTATTAATTTGTTTATTGTTTTATATTTAGTATGTATCTACATAATGTTTTTTTTTTCCTATTCATATTTTTTATTATAAAACTTAAATAAATTGAAAATATTCTAGTTTTAAAAAATGCCCAAAATTCAAAATATACTTTTATAATAATTATAAATTATACATAATTGTTGAAAACTTATAAAATACTTCCGTATTTTAAACTATGGGTTGTATAACACAAAATTTCATTACATTTCTATCTATACCAATATGCTTCTAAAAAAAAATTTTGATAGTATACATGAATCTACTTCTTAAGAAAATAATGCAATAAATATATGGTAATTTTACAGATTTTTATTTAATACCTAGAAACGTTCATGTAAATATAAGATTTTTTTCTTTTATCAATATTAGTTCTTTTTTTTTTTTTTTTTGTAAATAGTGAGCAACACTAGGGATCTCTAATCTATAAACTTAAAATTCAATGAAATATAATTATTTACAAATTTACATATTTTTATGATATTCTGATAGATAAACCTCTAAGAAAGTATTAGTATTACAAAACCATTTGGCATAATTTATAAACGTGCTTCAAATGAATAAAAACATTTAGGTGTAGTACTGAAAATAATGGCGATAGCAAACAATTGGCAGACATTCAAAACAATTGAGCATCTGCATATTAAACTAATCAGTCAAGACATTGTGACGTAGCTACGAATCACGCGATCATACCGCTCTAGCTGAATGCTTAAATGCCACATGCCATAAACAGTTACGCCATGATTGAACTGATAGAGACCCAACAACATAGATACAAGCAATTACAATAAGGACAAATTATTCAAATTCAGAGATGTTCACAGGCTCAATATGAAACAGAACAAATTGAATTTATGTAGGTATAAACAAAGATATTTATAGATAAATACAGAAGGTATGCAGGAACAGTACAGAATACAGAATAAGATAGTCGTTCCAGATCTACAGATAATGACTGTCTCTATTGTTGGCAGTTCTGATCTAAACTGAATACGCAGTACCTTCTTTAGCAACAGTAGATATACGGTACTCCACTTAGGGCGTTTCCTCTATTTCGACAAGTTATTCCATATCGGAGAGTGGTCCTGAATTCGT